>JAUMHN010301896.1:0-18551 GCA_032360265.1 Heliamphora ciliata
TTTTCTTTAAGATTATTTATTAGTATTTGTATTTTTTTTCTTTCTAAAAGAAAATAAATTAAATTCACAAATATTGATGTTTTTGAAATTCGGGGCGTCACATGCAGTAGAAGAGGTCACTCTCATTTTAGTAGACATAAGATTTTACTTATAAAAGATTGTCTTTATGTACCTTCGATTAGAAAAAAATTAATTTTGATTTCTAATTTAATAAATGGCAAATATTCAGTTCATTTTAATAACTGTGGTTATTAAGAAAAATAAATGTTTTATTTGTTCTGGTATATTGGTGAATGATCTATATGTTATATCTTCCATCTCTCCTACACTGCAACTAACTGAATTGAATAATACATTTAATTTATCGTATAAAAGAAAGTTTTCTTTTTTGATGAACCAAATGTTTCATTGGCACTTACGCTTAGGTCATATTAATCTAAAAATGATAAATAGACTGGTAGAAGATGGACTTTTGAGTTCATTGAAAGTAGAGGCACTTCCAGTCTGTAAATCCTGCTTAGAGGATAAGATGATCAAGAGGCCCTTTTTGGCCAAAGGCTATAGAGCTAAAGAACCATTGGAACTGGTTCATTATGATGTGTGTGGTCCTATAACAATCCGGGCTAGAGATGATTTTGAGTGCTTCGTCAGTTTTATTGATGACTACTCGAGATATGAATACATTTATCTGATGCCGTTTAAATCTAAATGTTTTAAAAAATTCAAAGAATTCAAGGCAGAGGCGGAGAAGCGTTTGGGTAAAAGTATGAAATCACTAAGATCCGACTCTAGTGGAGAGTACCTCTTTGGAGAGTTTAGGGACTACCTCTCATTAGAAGGGATTATATCCCAGTTGATTGCACCGGGCACTCCACAACAGAATGATGTAATAGAAAGAAGGAATAGGACTCTTATGGAGATGATAAGGTATATGATGAGTTATTCAAGATTACCCGATTCGTTTTTGGAGACTCGTATTAGAGACAATAGCTTATATCCTGAACTTGGTACCTTCTAAGAGTCCTATAAGACACCAGCTTATACTCGTACTAGAGATGGTTTTGAGTGCTTCGTCAGTTTCATTGATGACTACTCGAGGTATGAATACATTTATCCGATGCACTGTAAATTTAAATGCTTTGAGAAATTTAAAAAATTCAAAGCGGAGGCGGAGAAGCGTCTGGGTAAAAGTATTAAATCACTACGATCCGACTCTAGTGGAGAGTACCTCTTTGGAGAGTTTATGGACTACCTATCATTAGAAGGAATTATATCCCAGTTGACTGCACCGGGCACTCTACAACAGAATGGTGTAGCAGAAAGAAGGAATAAGACTCTTATGGAGATGATAAGGTCTATGATGAGTCATTCAGGATTACCCGATTCATTTTTGAGGACTCCTATTAGAGACAGCAGCTTATATTCTGAACTTGTTACCTTCTAAATTAGTACTTTTTACTCATACAGAATTGTGAAGTGGGCATAAGCCTAGTTTGAGACATATTCGGATTTGGGGGGGTCCAGCACATGTGCAGAAAGAAAACGCGGATAAGTTAGAACTGAGGACAGAAGTCTATTTTTTTGTCGGGTATCCTAAGGGAATGAAGGGTGATTTAGTCTATAATCCTAAGGATCAAAAGGTCATTATTAGCACCAATATCCGATTCTTGGAAAAAGATTATATTAAGGATCACAGGCCCAAAAGTAATATTGTTCTGGAAAAAATGAGAGGAAATACCAGTAGAATGAAAGAGGAACCACAAGTCACTGATATCTCATTACCTCATTGTAGTGGGAGGATTATCGGGACAGGTGCAGATCATAATCAGTGTACCATTAGCATGCCTGACGAGTATGTGGGTAATGGTGCACAAGGATCAGATTTTGCAGAGTATATTACTGCTAGTACACAGACGTAGGTAATGCCTTATCGTAGTGGGAGGATTGGTCATCAACTTGAACAGTATATGTTCTTAGGAGAGTCTTTTGACAGGATCCCGATAGAACTGGATAAAGATGTAGATCTTTGGGAAAAGGCTATAAATATAAAGATAGAATCTATGTATTCTAATCAGGTCTGAGAACTTATAGAACAACCAAAAGGGATAATACCCATAGAATGTAAGTGAATCTCCAAGAGGAAGAGAGGAGTAGACACGAAGGTTGAAATCTTCAAAGGTAAGCTTGTTGCAAAAGGGTTCACTCAGAAAGAAGGGATCAATTATGAGAAAAATTTTTCACCGGTAGCTATGCTTAAGTTTATCTGGTTTCTCTTATCCATTGCTTCTCATTTCGATTATGAAATTTGGCAAATGGATGTCAAGACAGCTTTTCTTAACAGAAGATTTGATGAGTGTATCTATGTGATATAACCAGGCAGTTTCATAGTAAAGGGTCAGGAGCACATGTTGTGCAAGTTTAAAAAATCTATTTATGGGCTTAAGTAGACATCGAGGTCTTAGAATACTCGGTTTGATCAAGCTATAAAATCTTATGATTTTGATCATAATCTAGATGAGTCTTGTGTGTACAAGAAGCGTGATGGAAGCGTGGTAGTCTTTTTAGTACATTATGCAGATGATATCTTACTCATCAAAAATGATGTTGGGGTGTTATCTTTGGTAAAAGTATAGTTATCTGGGTAGTTCGATATGAAGGACTTGGGAGAAGTCAGTCACATCATTGGGATCAAGTTTTTGCTAGATCAAAAACAAAGGATGTTGGGCTTATCACAAGCAAAGTATATCGATGATATCCTTGCTTGTTTTAACATGCAGGATTCCAAAAAAAAATTTCTCCCTTTCAAGCATGAAATCACTCTATTTAAGGATCAGTGTTCTAAGACACCTGATGAGATAGAGAAGATGAAGGCGGTTCCTCATGCTTCGACAGTAGGAAGACTAATGTATGCTATACTTTGCACTAGACCCGACATCTGTTTTGCCGTTTGCATGGTTAGCAAATGTCACTCTAACCCAAGATAAGAGCATTGGATTGTGGTAAAGAATATAATCAAGTACTTGAAAAGGAGTAGGGATTATAAGTTGGTTTACTAGGTAGATAGTTTAGTAACTTTAGGGTACACAGACTCAAATTTTCAATTAGACAATGATTCTTGTAAGTCTACCTCAAGATATGTGTTTACCTTAGGAGGTGGAGCTATAAGTTGGAGGAGTATCAAGCAGTCTTGAATTGCTAATTCCACCATGGAGGCCGAGTACGTGGTAACTTTTGAAGTAGCTAAGGAGGCCATTTGGCTAGAAACTTCCTGTTGGATCTGAATGTGGTGCCTTTAGTTCAGTCGGCTATTACACTTTATTGTGACAATAGCGGAGCGGTTGCAAACTCGAAGGAGCCAAGAGTCCACAAGAAAGGAAAGCACATTGAGCGTAAATATCACATGATATAAGAAATTTTATAGAGGGGTGATGTTGCTGTGACCAAGATTGCATTATGAGATAACCTTGTAGATCTTTTTACAAAGAGCCTTCCGGCTAAGACTTTTGATAGTCATGTAGAGGGCATGGGAGTCAGATGTATGGCAGTATGATTTTGAGTATAAGTGGGAGATTGTAAGGGTTGTAGACTGAAAACCATAGATTTTATTTGATTTTAGTATTTAATTTAATTTTAATAAAATTAATTTTCTACTTTACGAGAATCTTAATGAGCAATGTATGTAATATTATTTTTTTAATGTTATGCATGGATATCTTTTATTTTGTACAGTTTTTAATCTGGTGTCTAGAGTATGGCTTCTACACAGAAGACCAGATTATAGGTTCTTACAGAATATAAGTTATTGTTCACAGTTTAGATGAAATTGGACAAACCATTGGTATGACTGCAGCACAGAATTTTAGTAGGCCTATATTGGTTACGAAAAACATGTAATAGCGTTATCTATTATTCCGACTCGCTGTGCTAGTACACTTTGTGTATATTGAACAGGACCACATTGGGGTAATTAATTTTATACCGACTATATAAATTAATTCACACCCCAAGATTATTATGAATGCTTATGCTCTTAATTCTGAAATAATTATTGATTTGCGTATATTTAATAGTTGTTGTTTTGATTCATTAGAGGATGCGATCTTTTATGGGTCTATAGTCCTGGTGAGTTAGATAGCGATATTAATTATATGGTGAATATTAATTATTGACAAAATTCACGTCTCGATTGTTCGGGATTGACGATACCCTCTTAAGAAAGTTTATAAGTTTTGACCGGGCTAAACCTTGTAGGTGTATTTAATTATTTAGCAGTCAAATAAGTTAAGCAGAAGGGTTTAAGGAATTTCAAGATGCCGATTAATTTATATTGTCAGTAATTAAATTTAATTGGCAGGTATCGAGAATCTTAACGTGGAGAGATGAGTTAAGTATTTAATAACAGAAGCTCAATGTAAATTGGTCTTGAGATTATGGCTAAGAGTGTAGTTACAGTTTTTTAGTGGTATAAATTATAATTTAGTGTTTTATGAAAATTACAAAAATTGCTACAAGATTTTTATAATTACAGAAACCGCTATGTGGTTTGCATATTTATAGAAACCACAGGATGTATCTGTGTTACACTAGAAGTCTATATTATAATTACTCCACAGGTCCCTACTGTAGCACTATAAATATGCGGGTAAGCTGAACTAAATTCATAAGTTATCTTTCAAGACTAAGGTTGTCCAGATTCTGTCGGTACAAGTTCTTGAAGAATCGTAGCTCATACTACGTTCGAAAATCACATTGGGAATACAGTAGAAGGTCTGACCAGAGCTTCAACTCGGGAAATCAAAATTCGTAGTTGGAGAATCGACCAAAAGGTATTCATCTGAATTAACTGTGGTGGCACTAGTTTTATGTTTGATCGTTCGACATCATAAAGTTTTAATATGGAGCCTGTTTCGGCAATTTTTCATTTAGTTTTTATTTTTTAAAAAATTATTTACAAATCAATGATCTTGACAGTTTGCCTCCAACAGTATTCCCGAGAAGGTGTGCATGCGTGTGTGTGTATGCGTGAGTTGGGGAAGTTGAGAATTTGAAATGGGTGTAACAAGGTTGAGATGAAGGAAAAGTAAAAGATGAATTTGTGAGGAAAACTGTGTTTAATTTGCATAAGGAAAGTGGTTATGTGAATGAGTTTGCTAAAGAATAGAATTTTGTTTTGATAAAACTATGTGTTACATTTCACATAACCATTCTCGCATGTCATGCATTTGTTTATCTTTAGGTTTGTGGTTGCTTCGTTGTTTTTTTGAAGAATTGAAAGAAGGTTTTTGTTGGTTAAAGAACACTGCTTGGAAGACTAGTTTTAGCTAGATTGTGTTGTGTTCACCTAGAATTACCAAGGAGGAGATTGTAAATAAATTAATTTATATTAATTTTTATATTTTAATTTTATGTGGAAATCTAAGGTGTTTTTATGATATAAGAACTCTTATTAGATTTTGATAAGTTTTATGAGAGTTTTAGTTGTGAAAGAGGTTCTTCAGGATCTAGATGAATCTAACTTAGGCTGATCTAAATAAAGAGTCCCTATCCAAGGAAAAGTTCAAGGTATGACTATAGAAGCTAAATGTACAAGCAACCAAAGCAGAATTTATAGAAGACATTCTGCCACAAGACCGCTCAAGCACCCAAAGGTCCGCTCGAGCTGACCCAGGTTTTTCAGTTCGGTTCAAATTGTACAACTTGGGATTTAATGACCTGTATAAGGGTCATTAGGAATGCACGAAAGCACTTTTGATACTCAATTACTCAGAGCTCTTGGGCTTATTCAGAAGTGTGTTTCGTGGTCCAAAACATCGAAGATCATTCGAGTGAAATCTTAGATGGTTTTCTAAGTTTCGATGGAGGATTTTGCCAGAGAAGCTATTTTGAGGATTCATTGCAGTTGGAATTAAGTGAAAAACAGTGAACGAGAATTCGGCATACAAGTTTAGGACTAGAGGATTGAAGATTCGATCAAAGAGTTTGTAAGTTATATTGTAACCGTTCAGATTATAGTACTTGATTCCTGGACTTGATAGTCCCATGATTTTTTACCCGTGTTGAGTTTTTCCACGTAAAAAATTTGTGTGTCGTGTTTACTTCTCGTTACTTATGATTCGTGGAAGTGATTGATTAAATTATTAAAATATTATTTTCTACCAAACGGAAAAAGAAATCATATTTTTCTGCCTTTATTCTCTTTATGCAATCTAACGGTGAAAATTCTTCAAACTCTCTCCTCATTTAGTCAGCTCCTCCCAGGTCGCCTCTCTCATTAATATTAAAGTATGCATAAATGATAATTGATATTATTATATATACCAAAAAAATGTCATTACTATAACTTTTACTCTTGCTAAAATTTAATGATGAATTATATATTAAAATTACATTTACAGAAATTTGTTTGTTTAATTTAATTTCGATTGTTTGGATGTGTTTAAAGGGCCTTTACGAATGAGTCATAATTAGTTAGACTACATATCCCGTGAGACTATTTTTTTAGTTTTTGAATTCAAAAGTAGTGGAATTAAGGAATACGTATGAAGGGACCGGAATCCCAAGAAACAATGACAGTGCATATGAATTAAATCAAACACAGCATGGGGCAAAGAACATACAACAAAAAAATTTTAAAACACCGCACCGTCTAGACGAAATCTGTACGGGATAAACAGAAAAAAGTCCCAAATCCCAAAAATAGAAATTCGGTACACCCATAAGGTGGAATAGGGATTATACATGTATGATATCTCTGGTTTGATCACATTTCAACACTTAAACTTGAATTTAAAGATCAACACGGCAAGCTGACAATCTTGTCTTCGCTTAGATCTTTTGCTATATTCCCAAACGCCAAAGACATAGATAAAGTGTGAGCTTTGATCTTTCGTGCTTCAAACTCCTTTTTCATTGGTTCTCAAATATACTTGGAAACCTTAAAAAGATTAAATGAATGTTGTTATAATTGGCAGCAAGTGTTATAACTGTTGGAGGCAAAACTGCCTAGATTATTATTTTTGTAAATGATTTTCAATAAAAAAAATAACTGGACGGGTAATCGCCGAAACGGGCTCTAGATAAAATTTTTGATGTCGAACGATCAAAATAAAAACCCGTGCGACCATAGTTAATTTAGAAGAATACATTTTCAGTCTATTCTGTAACTTTATTTTTGATTTTAAGTTGAATCTCCCGTCAGACCTTCTACTGTATTTCCTTATGCGATTCCGAGATATAGTGTGGGCTATAATCATCCGAGAACTCGTACCGGCAAAACCTAGACAGCTTTAATCTTGAAGACAAGTTATGAAATTAATTCAGTCTACCCACATATTTATAGGACTACAGCAGGCACCTGTGGAGTAATTATGACTAAGATTTTCAGTAGAACATAGACACCTATCAGCGATTTTTGCAATTAAGCAAACCTCATAGCAGTATCTATAATTATGAAAACTTTGCAGCAGTTTCTGCCATTTTTATAAAATACTGAATTACAGCTCACACCACTAAAGTACTCTAAGCCATAATCTTAAGACCTTCTTATATTGAGTTCTTGTTATTAAATACTTAATATTTCTCCCCACGTTAAGATTCTCAATAATCGCCAATTAAATTTAATTACTGAAAATTTAATTTAATCGGCATTTTAAAATTTCTTAAGCCCTTTTGCTTAACTTATTTGACCGCCGGATAATCAAATTCACTTACAGTGTTTGGCGCAGTTAAATTTTATAAACTTCCTTAAGAGGGTTTTGTCAATATTGATATTTCGAGACGTGAATTCTGTCAATAATTAATATTCACCATATAAATAATATTGCTATCCAACTCACCGGGAATATAGACCCATATAAGATCATACCCTCTTATCAAAATAACAAATATTAAATATACACAAATCAATAATTATTTCAAAATTAAGAGCATAAGTACTATTCATAATAACCTTGGGGTGTGAATTAATTTATATAGTCAGTATAAAATTAATTACTCCAAATGTTCCATTCAATACACACAAAGAGTCAAAACAATAGATGACGCTATTATCTATTCCCTATAACCAAGACAGACCTACTAAAACTCTGTGCTACAGTCATGCCGATGGTATTCTATTTCCATTTAAACTGTGAACATAAAACTTATATTATACAAGAACCTAAAATTTGATCTTCTGTGTGCAAGCCATACTCTACACACCAGATTAAATACTATAGAGAATAAAGGATATCCATGCATAACATTAAAGAAATAATATACATACATTGCTCATTAAGATTCTCATAAAATGAAAATTTAATTTTGTTAAAATAAAATTAAATTCTAAAAATATAGTTTTCAGTATACCAACCTTAACAATCTCCCACTTTTACTCAAAACCATACTGCCATGCATCTGACTCCTATGCCCTCTACATGACTATCAGAAGTCTTAGTCGGTAAGCTCTTTGTAAAAGGATATGTAAGATTGTCTCCTGATGTAATCTTGATCACAACAACATCACATCTCTGAACAGTTTCTTGTATCAGGTGATACTTATGCTCAATGTGCTTTCTTTTCTCATAGTCTCTTGGTTCCTTTGAGTTTGCAACTACTCCGTTATTATCACAATAAAGGGTAATAGCTGACTGAACTGAAGGTACCACATCTAGATCCAATAGAAAGTTCATGAGCTAAACGGTCTCCTTGACTGCTTCAGAAGCTACCACATACTCGGCCTCAATGGTGGAATCAGTAATACGGGACTTCTTGATAGTCTTCCAACTTATAGCTTCACCTCCTAAGGTAAACACATCCTGAGGTAGAGTTACGGGAATCCTTGTCAGACTGAAAATCTGAGTTTGTGTACCCCAAAGGTACTAGACTATCTGCCTGGTAAACTAACATATAATCCTTAATCCTTTTTAGGTACTTGATTATATTTTTTACTGCAGGTTAATGCTCCTGTTATGGGTTAGACTGATATCTACTAATAATGCCAACAGAAAAGCAGATGTCAAGTCTAGTGCAAAGCATAGCATACATGAGGCTTCTTATTGTTGAAGTATAAGGAATCGCTTTCATTTTCTCTATCTCATCAGGTGTCTTAGAACACTGATCCTTGAATAGAGTGATTTCATGCCTGAAATGGAGAAACTCTTTCTTGGAATCCTACATGCTAAAATGAGCAAGGATATCATCAATATACTTTGCTTGTGATAAGCCCAACATCTTTTATTTTCGATCTCGCATAAGCTTAATCTCATGGATGTGATTGGCTTCTCCCATATTCTTCATATCGAACTACCTAGATAACCATACTTTAATTGTAGATAATTCTCCCACATCATTTTCGATGAGTAATGTAACACTCCACTCCTGCAAGGCACCAAACCTGAACAAAGGGATGTGATCCAGCCTTAAATCGGATGCCAAAGAGAAAGACAAGGGATAAAGATATTGAGAAACCAAATAAGAACTTCTAAGCAACCACAACACCTTAATGTCAAAAGAGGTATACATGAGTTACTAGGGATTCACCATCCCAAGGGCTTACATTACTTTTAAAATATGAAAAAAAAACTTCAAGGTCTTATACATGAAGCTCAACCAAAACTAAAAACTAAACAAAAAAAACCCGAACCAAAACGATTTCGAACACCAGAATCAAAACTACTCGATGACGCTTGTGGTGGACCAACTCCTAGCTGTTCCTGGTATCTGCAACCACATAGGTTATAGGAAAGCGCACTTAGCATTATCATGAACAGAAAAGACAGTTACTTAGTTAAGGATAACTGAAAACTCTTTCTAAAAACAGTTCATCACATTTTCCATGAAAATATAGAAACTGATGTATTTGCTTGAACATAAAAATATCACAGATTATACAGAACCTTCTCAGTATTGCAAACAGAAATATGTTCCTGGCTTAACCGCCACAAATTTAAAATGCATGACCACTTTCTCAAATCTAGACTCAAACCCCAATAATGTCCAAGTAGTTGTCAACCTCATGACCGGGAGTTCCAACGGTACCGTAACCTCAATTTGCAATACACGGTTAGCAACGTGATGGAGTGAGGGCCACTCTCCACCAAGCACGAGTGGTATGTGCTATAACCCGAGACTTTACCCAAAAGCCTTTAAGGCAAAAACCCCCTCTTAACGGGACACCTCCCTTATCCCTTAAATAAAAAATCCATAGTTGGGTAACCTCCCTCAAAACGGGATATAAAAGAGCTGAAAACCCTTGTAACTTGGCACTTTGCAACAACCACACAACATTAATCATACTTTCATAGTAACATCATGCTTGTTCAAGATATCATAGTAACATCATGCTTGTTCAAGATATCATGGATAGCACACTTGAATTAAAAACATTATGGTTTTTGAAAACAACAGGTTCATGCGATCGCCAAACTGGTCATAATTCAAAACATACGCTTCAAAGCATTTTCATGCATCATTTATATAAACTCAAGTTCAAGATAATGGCTAAGCACTCTCACCTTATCTTATATGCATACGAACCAAACCTTTGTCAACGAGGTAAGCTTGCTTCTCGGGTAACAAAACTTTCATGTCTAGCAAGCAAACATGACTTAGCTGTCAATACAGAGTTCTACCCCCTCTTATAACGTGAAGTACTAAAATGATTCTGACCATTGAATATTTTCTTGATTTTTAGGGACCATGGTTACTTTCTTTTTAGGTTTAAGGGGTACTACGTACTTGCCCAATCCTTTACTTGTTTAAGGATTTAACATAACCATTTATTACTCTCTCCCAATCATTAAAATTTAAAGTACCGCAGCATCTTGAGATACATAGACTTAGAATTTGATTATGATTTTTAGTGATGATTTAGAATAAAATATTTTCTACAACTTTTATGTTCAACACTAAAGCCAAAACCTAAGGCAAATGGATGAAAAACTTGTCAGAAACGAAAACGGTTCAGCACTTGCTCAGAGAATTGGTCAGAAAAGTGTCTCTGTTGGTCTCCATTTAGGGGTATCATATCAAGTACAAATTAGCCAATTTTTGAGTATGTTCTATTTCAACATGTCCCCTATAAGTTTCAAGTTTAGAGATAAGGGTAGTTGTTTGGAAAAAGTTAGACGTTTTAGCCATTTTAGAAAATAGGGTCTGTCAGCCGCCAAAACCCAGCAGAGCTGGTTTTTGACAGAGGGTTTGAAACGGTTTTGGAGAATCATCCCGAGGCTTTAAGGTCTGATTTTTGGGCTACAAGTAATTCAATATGTTAGCTACAATATTCATGTAGACCACATTTGTATTAGGTCACTAAAAATAGGGGTTTTGGGTTACACAAAAATATGTGACAGAAGTGTCCCTTGAGGGCTGAAACTCAACAGAGAATTTGAAAGGGGTTTTGACCTATCAAAACTCAATATTTTGTGCTCAGTTTTGGTGAGTAGATAGACACACATGTTATCTACAATGTCCATGTTTTGACCAAAGTTCAGATCGCATTGCAAACTAGTGTTTTCAAGTCGGTAGTGTTGACTAGTCGGAAAACAACACACTTTGGTAAAATTGAAATATCTCGAGCTGTATTTATTCAAATGAGTTGAAAATAACTTTGGATGAAAGATAAAACAAAAAGCTAAATCTGGACATAAAGAACATGCTAATATCAATTTTCTACATTGAGTTATGGAATTCCATAGTTCAGGGCAGAAACATTTATGTTCTCAAAAATCAAGTCTCTTATGGCCCAAGTCTTCTACTTATGTCATGTCAAGTTTTTGTTTCATTTTTTTGCATGCTTGTGTTTTAGACATTAATACCAAGGCTCCAGCACATTTATAAGTCATCAAACTCAAAGATAACAACATACAACAATATCTCATATCCCCCCATAAACATAATAGCCCCAAATCTCCAACTATGACGCCTTTTCGGTTTGATTTCGGTTCTCGATTCTTCGAATGTTTTAAAGGGATGTGTTGGGGCATACTTTGAGGGATATTAGACATAATATTTAGAGATTTTACTTACTTATTTGAGGTCTCAAGAGATGGTGGCATGGAAGGACTTAGTTTTAGAAAAACTCCCCTTTTGATTTTTTCTTCCTTTCTTCGTTTCTTCTTTTTTTCTCCCTCTTTTTTCTCTCAAACTTGTGGAACACCTCAAGAACACTCAAAAATAATGAAAATCTGGTCTCTCACCTTACTTGGACGAAAATAATGAAGGGGAGGAGGGTGTTTGGCTTGGTTTATATAGGAAAAGCTTAAGGGAACAAAATGATCACACTTTTAGTCATTTTTCTTCTCCTTCACATGGGTGACGTTATTTCGTACAAGTTTTGAGAGAGATATCAGATTTGGGGTGAGGGATTACAGCTAGGGTCAGTTTGGGGGGAAAAAAATCTGACCCCACATCAACTAAGAGGTTTTGCATTGATTTGCGTGCCCTTTTGTGCAAAAAAATGCTTTAAAAGTCAATTTAATGTATCTTTTTGGTGTCTTTTTCTACTGAGACCTATAAATTTAATATGTTTATGAGCAATATAATTTTTACATGTATTATCATAGTTCCCATAGCAATTGATTAAATAGATGTAGTCTTTCAAATCAAATTAAGCTATTTTGGCAATATCTGACTTTTTGACTTATTTTGTTGTGTATGAACTTTAATAATGATTTGTTTGCTTTTGTTGACCTATGACACTATATTATTATGCATATTACTTGTTCAATAAGTATTGGATCATCATAATACTTAACTTAATACATTTCTCATCATTTTAAGCTAAAAAGAAAGCAAAAAGTCACTTTTTGGCACTCTTCCCAAGGTGGTCGGCCACTAATGATATTTTTTTTCATTTTTGATATTATTTTGTCCTTTTTCTACTTAATTGTACTTAAATTTTTTATTTAGGGTATTCATGTGTCAAAATTTAGATTTTTAAGACTTTTCGAGCTTAACTCTTATCTTAAACGACTTGGACCTATAATTTTGAATTTTTATCCTCAATATTAGGATTTTGTTTCTTTTGAGATGTTCTTTTTTTTCTATTCGTATCTTTGAGTTTGGGTTATTACAATCTACCCTCCTTTAAAAAATTTTATCCTCGAAATTTTTATACCTTACTCGAAGAGATGTGGATATTTCTCATGATAAGGTTTTAAAGCCATAGCCACAGTTCAAACTAATAGTTCATAACACACGACTCTATACAACAATTCAAAATTCCATTAAAGGCTAACACTTACCCTTAAAAGGAACTACAACTTAATGCAATTGAAGACCAACCCTAACCCTTACCGGGCTTCGCACAATACCTTTGTAAGACTTACACACACACCCTTACTGGGAAAAATTCTTCTGGATTAATCATACCCTTCCATGGTGATATCATTAAGAACACACGGTCTCCCACTACAAACTCCAGGTCACATCTCTAATTATCCGCACAACTCTTCTGCCTGTCTTGTGATTGCTTCAATCTCTCTCAGATCAACTTAATCTTTTCAGTGGTAATTTGAACTATCTCGGATCCAAACAACTTCCTCTCTCCGACTTCTTTCCAATAAATTAGGTTTCAACATTTCGTACCGCGCAACACTTCATAAGGGGCCATCCCTATAGTTGACTGAAAACTATTGTTATATGCGAACTCGATCAATGATAAATGTTCCTCCTAACTTCCAACAAAGTCTAGAATGCATGCTCTAAGCATATCTTCTAAGGTCTAAATTGTTCTCTCCGATAAACCGTCAGTCTGTAGATGAAAAGCCGTGCTAAATTTTAAAGTAGTCCCCAATGCTTCTTGTAAGCTTGGCCAAAACCAAGATGTAAAACGTGGGTTTCTGTCCGATACTATAGAAATTGGTACTTCGTGTAGCCTAACAATCTCATCGATATGAAGCCGTGCAAATCGATCCGCAGAATACGTCATCTTTATTGGTAGGTAGTGAGCTGACTTCGTCAACCTATCCACAATTATCCGAATAGCATCACTCCCCTTAGGTGTTCGAGGGAGTCCGATTACGAAATCCATGGTGTTAGATTTAGGCAACCCAAGAGGGGGGTGAATTGAGTCTTAAAAAATAAATAACAATTTTAAAACTTTTTTGAAAACCTTTTAATATTGCAATCAATTATAGCAATTTAATCAAAGATAAAAGCAATGCAAGTATTAAAGAGGTTAGGGATAGAGAGATTAAACCGGACACCAAGAATTTATAGTGGTTCGGCTTCTTCTAAGCCTACGTCCACTCCTCAAGTTCTCCCTTGAGTATTTCCACTATACATAATACTTCAAGGGCGTATTCCAAGCCTTTACAACCTTTAAGACTTTGCTTGAATAAGCTAAATGTTTACAAGCACATTCACAAGCCTAAAACAGCTTCAAGAAGATTCTATGAAAATAAGCCCCTGTTTTCTTCTAATCTCTCTTGAACTCTACTTTGATGAGATTTACTCACTCACTTAAAGGATAAATGGTGACTCACCCTTGATTATAATAAATAAAGAGTATTAATGAAGAAGCACTTACTCTATTTACAGAAATTATTTACAATAAATAAGAAAGTAAAGAAAGATGAGGAACAAGAGCTGAGATTCAGCAATAAATGAGGGCTTGAGAATGCTGATTTTGATTCAAGCAATAGAACAGTAAATGCAGGTCTCCGGTTCTATTAAATGCTGAAAATTTAGTCCTTTTATAAGCTCTTGTACTTTCATGACCGTTGGATGTAGGTGGGAGCAATAAATGCAAAAAATCTAGCCGTTGAGATCTGTCGCGAGTTTGAATTTTCGTCGCAGGTGTCGATACAATTGCCTTTGGTGTCGACACAAAATGTCTAGGGCTAGTCCTCTTAAGTGGTTGGATCGACACAAATTTTCTGAGATGTTGACACAATTTCTGCACACTACCTTACCAACATCATGGGGTCGACACATTTGGATCTGGTGTCGACTCGTTTGAAACTTCGAAATCCAGAGGAGGCACTTTGTGTTGACTCAACTTGCCTTTGGTGTCGACACTAATTTTCTACAGAAAGCCTCGATTCTTTTGTGTTGACACATTTGGACTTTGGGGTCGACACCAAAATTCTTTAGGTAGGCTCGGGACTTTTGTGTCGACTCATCTTCAACTGGTGTCGACATCTCAAAATCTGCAGGTAGTCTCGATTCTTTTGTGTCGACACAATTTTTATTTGTGTCGACTCAAATTTTTGGATACCAAAAGTGTTGATCACTTTTGTGTTGACACAAATATAACTTATGTCAAATCATTTTGAGTCCAGAGAGCTACGGCTCTTTTGTGTTGACACAAAACTTGTTTGTGTCGATACTAACTTTGATACCTGAATGATAACTTCATGAAACAGTTAGGGTGTCAAAACATTTATTCAAAGGGATTGACACACTTGATGTGATTTAAGTATATTTTGCCTTACAAGTGTTTGACTTATTTTTCAATTGAGTTCAACACAAAATATTCTTATTTTAGGAATATGTGAGTGTTTTAATCATTTTGAGATTTAAGTCATTTCTTCTGACTAAGGTATCAAAATATTTGTTCAAAATGTGTTAACACTTTTATTTTGAAAATATAAAATATTATCCATTTAAATCTATTTATTCTTAAAAAATGAATTATGAAAATCATAAAAATCAAAATAAAAAGTCCTTGCGCTAACAATCTCTTATTTTTTGATGATTACAACCATATTAACATTTTCTAGAAAACATTTGAAAATATTTTTCAACAAGAGTTCTCCCCTTATCAATATGCCTTAAACAACTTATGCAGATATAATGGCAAGGCATACATTCAACATGATAGCACACATTTTGAATTTGATTTGCAATAAATGATCAAGAAACATTATGAGTTTATTAACATATGTGCACTGTGATTTATACAAAACTCATATCCAAATATTCATAACTAATCACATTCATCAATCATTCATAGGCATATGAACAAGAAACATAAGTATTCATTCAAGTATAAACTTAATATGTTCAACCATCCAACCAAAAGTTTTAATCAGCCCATTCAAAACAATTTAACCAAACCATGCAACCAAAGAAAATGTATGTTAAACTATTACATCTTCACCTTCAAAAAGAAACTTTAAAAAAAATGTATGTTTGAACTTCTTCTTCTTCTTCCCTTTACTCTCCCCTTCATTTACTTACCTACCTTTTCTTCTCTCCCCTTTTGTAATCTTCAAAAAAAGCTATTGATCATCCATGAATCGTTTGAAGTCCCTTTTCGCCTTGGCTTTTTCCTTGCTAGTAGAGGCACGTTCTTTTGATGCTTGCGCCGTTCGTCCTTAGCTTCGACTGCGGCCATGGCTTCACAACGGGCTGCCAATGCCAGGTCTGCTTCACGTTTGAGTCGTGTGATCTTTTTTTCCTTTGTTTCCTTGGGCTTAAATTGTTTGCCCCAGGCTTCTTTGATCCAGTACAAATGCTCGTCAATTTTTTGGGAGTTTGCTTGAACGGTCATGACGACACCTTCGTCATATTCCTTTCGAACTTGCCGTAGGATAACCGTGTTCGCATTAACAATGGAGACGATGCTATCGTCTATTGTTTGACACAAAGACCGATCGGCATCCGTGGCTCGTTCTACTTCTTTTTGCAAAGAACGGTTTGATTTTTCAACATTTTTAACTTTTTCAAAAAGGGCTAAAATAGAGTGATTAAGATAAAAGAAATCTTGATCAACCCTTGCTTGAAAGGATGACATGGAGGATGAAAGAGACTTGATCAAGGATACTACTTTTGTTAAATCAACAGAAATAGGGGCAGATGAGGAGGTAGATGGAGCAGAGGGAGGAGGAGGAGCATGTGAAGGACCAGGGGTATCAACAGCTTGGGAAGGAGGAGAATCAAGGTCAATGGGAATAGAAGGACTGTCTCGAGGTGTAGAAGGAGGAGTTTTTGCAAAGGAAGGGGTACCACAACGGGATGTGGTCCACACACCATCAACATTTGCAATTTGCATATATTTTAGTGTGGAATTGCCATATAGGTCGTGTTTGGAAAAGGGTACCACCTTTTCCTCAGATAAGTCCACGCCAAAATGGCGAAAGATTTTGGTCAAGTACATGGCATGTGGGAGGGAGAAATTGGATTTGTTATGTGAGTGAAGCATGTGAGAAATGAACAAGAAACCTAGGTCAAGGCTTTTTTGTTTCAGAATACACCACATAAGGAAGATGTGCATATATATGTGACGTCACCAAATTTTTTCATCTGGAGAAGGAAAATATGGTTGACCATGTGATGTAAGATACGTATTTCAAGTTTGAGTGAATTAGCCTCTAAAGGCTTGAAAGGGTCAATGTTGTCATTCTCAAAAATGTTCTAGACAGAGTCAGAGAAGGAAAAGCCTTCAACGTCAATGGATTTTTTGTTATAATGAACACAAATATCCCCTTCGGGAATGCCAAGAATTTCGTTCAAAGAGGAGGCGGTCAAAACAATGTTTACATCGTTCACCCATGTGGTGATGGTGGTGGTCAGAATGAGTGAAATGTGAAAGTGTGCATAGAAAGGTTTGACTAAAGTGGGATAGTGAGGTTCATGGATTTGTAAAATCTTTTCCCACCCAAGCTTAGAAAAGAGATCTTTGAATTTCATTTCTATGGAATCAAGAAAGGAGAAGTCTATGCTACGACCAGAACAAATTTTTCGATTCACAAAGGAAGAAAAATAGAGTTGACGAGATTTGGGGTTTTTGAAACGTATTACCTCGGCCGTTGCCGCCGGTGCTTGTTCGGTTGCCGTTGCCATCGCTGCATTAGTGGTTGTCGTCTTCTTCTTCGTTGATCTAGGGTTTGAGGAGCCCTCGTCAGCTAGTCATTTGGATCCTTTGCCAATAACTTTTGGTGGCATTTTGAAAAAAAAAAGGGTTGAGATTGAAGATGGAAGAAGGAAGAACATGAGGGGTCGACTCAGGGTTTTAAAGGAGAAAAGGCGGGAGATGAACCATTTTATAGAGAGAGAGGGAACAAAGTGACTGTTCGGGTCAGACACGTCTATATATAGACTTAACGATTTGTGTCGACACAAATTATTTTTGGTGTCGACACGATTCGTATCTTGTGTGGGTAATGAAACAGGGAATTGGTGTCGACACATTCGGCCACTTAGGTGGACACGATTAAGCTTGGTGTCGACACAAATTTATCGAGAGTCAGGGAACCAAAAGGTGTCGACACTGAATAGAAAGGGGTAGACACTTTTCTCACAGTGCCTCTTCTAAACAGCTTTGAGTCAACACTACACACATTTGTGTCAATACTTTTTCAAGTGGTGTCGACACATTTTCACATTCAAGAAAGAACATCAAAAACTTTGAAATGCAATGAAAAAAACATGGTTAGTATGGAATATAAATCATGAAATAGGAGCACATAGCATACCAAGTTCTCTTCTTATATAGCATATTCTTTCTTCATTTAAGGGTTTTGTGAAAATGCTCGTCAATTGGTAATTTGTGCCTATAAATTCAAGTTCGATGTTTCCTTTTTGCACATGATCTCTTATAAAGTGATGTCTAATCTCTATGTGCT
>JAUMHN010302006.1:0-18138 GCA_032360265.1 Heliamphora ciliata
TATTTGCATGCATTTGAGAAATCATATTAAAGAACCAATGATGATTAGTAGAGGCCAACCTTACGGTTGGGCGAACGAGTGCCTAACACCTTCCCCGATTCGTACCTTAACCCTCAAACCCTTTTGCTCTGGTTAATGTTTTCAAGATCAGTAGCCAAATTTTTTTTTCTTAGTTTTTCTCAAAAACTAAGTGGCGACTCTATTTTCAACAAAAGAAATTTTCAGAATTTCATTTTCAAGGTGTTTAAAATATTTTTTAAAATATTTTTGAATTCTCCCATTTTTAACCCCCAAATTCCAAAGCCACAAGTGCGCACGAATTTTTTTACTGCACCTATGAAAGCATGCAGTCAGTAAGGCTTGCTCGCCTTCCTAACGGTCCCTGAAATAGATAAACGATCGGGGTATCAGGTCGACCAGGCAGGGGGTGAAGAGTAATGCACATATATGCGAGAATGTAAATGAAAAATTTTTATTAAGAACCAATGATGTTTTCAAGTCTAGCCCTTTTAATTAATTTTGTAAACTAGTCCCCAGCAGAGTCGTCAGAAAATATTGTGGCGCCGGGATTTAAGGATTTTTGGTAGTTCAAAAATAAGAAAATTCAATAGATGTTTAGAAAATATTTTAACAACTTGACAATCAAATTTTGAAAACTCATTTTTGTTGAAAATGGAGTCTACTTGATTTTTGAGAAAAATCAAGAAAAACAAAATAGATTACTGATCTTTAAAATGTTAACCAGAGAAAAAGGGTTCGGGGGCTAAGATACGAATTAGAAAATGTGTTAGGCACCCTGTTCACCCAACTGTAAGGTTGGCATCTACTAATCATTATTACTTCTTTAATTAGATTTCTAAAATGCATATAAATATAAAAGATTGGGGTAAAAAAAACATCCAAAATTAAATTTAAAAAATACATAATATACGTATATAGAATGTCAAATCAAAACAAATAAGAAAAGAGAAATCTTAAGTATTACGGTATGCAATTTCTAACTAAAAGATATATGAAGCAAACCAGCATGCAATAATGAGTTAAAGAAAAAAAAATATGCTAAAGGTAATTAAAATCAAGAATAGACATAAATTGCTAAGAATATTACCTAAACCATTCTAAACATGCTTTTAAACGAATCTTACCAAAAATGCGTATTGCCAAACATCATAGGAAAAGAATTATATTAACATGCTTAACTTTACTAAAGAGAAAATGGTAAACTAAGAAAAGAGGCATGGAAATCCTATATTAAAAACTTAATAATAAAGAAAACAATTAAACTAATAACAAATGTTTTATAGGAAAGGTTACAGGAGGGAATTAAACAAAAAATAAAAGGTTTTTAAAAGAAAAAGAAAAATACTAAGAACTAGAAAATTAGAATTAACACTATTTGAAAACATTATTCGAAAAAGGAAATTAAATTAACAAACTAGAACTAAGAAAATTAAACAAAACTAACAAGTTTAAACCAAGAGATTAGAGAATAAACATAAGAAAAATTAAACTAACAAGCTTTAAACTAACAATAAAAGATTTAGTGCATAAAAAGAAAAGAAATATGAAATGAGCACTATTAAGGAATATTAAACTAACAAAATAATCATATAATAACTATTTAACTAAATGACATAAAATATGAGTGTAATATTGATAATTACAACCATATGAATGTAAGTGTCTTAATTAAAACAATAATGACATAGTTAGTCGTATTGCCAAAATATGTTAGCACTTTATGATGAACTTTTAAAAGTGATCAAAGTGCATGTGTAAAATGTGAACAATATTATAACTAAAAAAATAATAAAAAGTATTCAAATCATGCACATTATACTAAATTCACACCTAGAACTTTATAAATGAAATGGTGAATTAATCTAACTACAGTTAAGATATGAGAATTGAAATTAAATTTGATCCGGTCACTCTAAGAGAGAAAAAATTGAGATAAAAAAAATCGGAGATCTAACCAGAATATCTAGATCGCTATAATCCAGGTGAAGCCTCAAGTTAGGAAAATGTGCTTCAACAATCCAATCCTCAATCAATGAGCCAATCCAAGTGTGTGTGAGTCAAGGTTTTGGAACTAGGGGGTCAATTTCTGGATACTTTGGCAAGATTTCGGCGTCGGGGCTCACACTCTCTAGGTACTTCGGCAAGCTATCTCTCACTCTAATTCTCTCCTTTCTGTCTGAGAAATGTACCAGGGGATATGGTATTTATAGAATTCTTCAACTAATGAGATGCTGGCACGTTTTGGGACACGTCAGGATTTTTTAAGGTGGCGGTTGCCACATCATGAGTCGAAGGTCGCATCTTCAGGAGTGTTTCCACAAGCATCTTACGGCGGTCACCATTATGCAAGTTGGCGGTCGCCACAATGCAAGGTGACGGCTTTAGGTTTAAGTTGATGGCTAGAGATTTGGACTTTATAGGTTCACTGGTTCAAAGATTTGGCTTACTTGGCTTGGATACTAAGCTTGGATCATTCCTCGAGGATCGTTTAGAAGCACCATTCTCTCTATTTTCATCATCAGATTCACCCGGATCAACCTAAGATTAACGAGGTCAAATTGGGGTGTCTACAGACATGAGTTAAGTATTTAATAACAGGAGCTCAATGCAAATTGTTCTCGAGATTACGGCTAAGAGTGCAACTGCAGTTCTTTAGTGGTATGAACTATAATTTAGTGTTTTATAAAAATTACAGAAGTCGCTGCAAGGTTTTCATAATTACAGAAATCGCTGAGAGGATTCCATATTTACAAAAATCGCTAAAAAAGTATCTGGGTCACACTAGAAGTCTATGTCATAATTACTCCACAGGTTTTTGCTGTAGCCTATAAATATGCGGGTAGGCTAAACCATATTCATAAGTTGTCTTTCAAAATTAAGGTTGTTTAGGTTCTACTAGTACCAATTCTTGAAGGATCGTAACCCATACTACGTTTGGGAATCGCATCGGGAATACAGTCGAAGGTCTATTCGGAATTTCAACTCGGATACTCAAAATTCATAGTTGAGGAAATGACCAAAAAGGTATTCATCTAAATTAACTGTGGCGGCACGAGTTTTATTTTGATCGTTTGACATCAAAAAGTTTTATTTGGAGCCTGTTTCGGTGATTGCCTATCCAATTTTTATTTTTCAAAAAATCGTTTACAAATCAATAATGTTGACAGTTTGCCTTTAACAATTGGTATAAGAGCCATTTTGATTTTATTTATGGTTAATCGACGGGTTTGGTAGATTTAGAACTGTGCTAACTTTGTTTTGCAGATGTTCTAATCCCGATTTTATGATCATTATTATATTCATAGTTGATTGAACGGTTGAATGATGATTATTATTTAATTTTTTAATCACGAGGGATGATCGTGATAGTTTAAGTTTTTTTAGTTCGAATGTGAGCCTTTGAGACAGAGGTTTTTTATGCAAAAATTTTATTTATTTTTAAATATTATTTAGAATATTTATGAATATGTTTGAATATTTAAGAACACGAAGAACAGACGGCGGCATAACCGGCAGCACCAATAGTGGTTTTGGGTGGTTCGGGCCACTGATCGCGGTGATTTTTGTCACGGTATTGCAACGGGTGTTATGCATTAAAAAACTGCAGCAAAATAGTCCAAAAATTTAACAAAAGCAGGGCAAAAAAATAGCCACCGGTGGCGGCACAAGCCGGCAGTTTCTGGGACTATTTTTGGCCAATTTTTTTAATGGTTTCGGGGCAGGTTTCGAGTAGTTTTTTGGGCAAAAAGAAGCAATAAAATTGGGATGGAAAACAAGCCAAAACAATGGTAAAAAAAAGCAGCAAAAGGCAGCACAAAAAATCGCAACAGGCAGCGACATCTGGCGACGGCGGCTGGCTGTTTTTTTTGGCTGATAAGACTTGAGAGCATTGTGTTTGTATAATACTACACATCGAGGAATCCTGATACAACTTGGACGCTGAGAGATGATTCTGATAAGGATTGAAAGATTACGAGTTAATCTTTGAACAGGAGACTGAAACTCAATAGAGTTTCTGTTTTATCATAAAAGCGAGGTATATACATATCTTGTATTTATATTTATTTAAACTGCGTTGATGATATATATCTATTTTATTTTTTTATTTAATTTAATTAATTCGAGAAAATTTAATTTTAATTAAAATTTTATAAAGAAAAATAAAATAAAATTTTTTTAATTAAAAGTTTTAATTAAATGAAAAAAATTTAGATATTTTATTTGTTTACAAAATAACATGTTTAAAATGATTTTAGTAAATCGAATATCTTGAAAAAATATAAAAATTAATTTTGAATTTTGAATTAATTAAATAAAAAAATATTTAATTTTAATAAATTATTATTTTTTGAAAAATGTTTAACGTAAAAATAAAATATTTGAATGCCTTTATTCAATACCTTAGCTGTAAAGCAAAGAAAAAACTGTGTATTCATCGGTAATTTTATTTGTTACACATTAAAACACAAAAAAATAGTTCAACAAATAGGAATTTTTTGGATTGTGTACACGAAAAGATATTTTGGAATCTTTTGGATCGTGTGATTTCTGAAATTAATAAATTTATTTTAATTAAACAGATTTTTATAACTCTCAAAAATATTTTAAAAATCTAAGTAGGAGAGAAAATTTATTAACAAATAAATCCTGCGGTCTCCGTCACTAGTTCGTACGTGATGTAATTAATTCTGCGTGTTAGCAGTAAGACCTTTCTCCCTATCGGACAGAATTAATTGCGGTGTCGCAAGTACAAATCTCCTTTAGAGATAATTCTGGATAATTGTTAATGTGGATCACTTCTCTATCGGAAGGGTTCATTGCGAAACGATTGAATTAAGATTAGCCAGTAGTTAACATTTAGTTATAAATAATAGTATACTCTCCATTTGAGTCATTACTATTATTTACTAGACCGAAACTATGTCAGCTATTTAATTTTACTAGGCATGGTCTTTTGCTTAGATAGTAAAATTAATAGAAAATGGCCTGTCTAGACAAACGATGAATAGTAGACGTCCTCCCATCGAGGCATGCTATTCACAGGGTACCAAGCTGTTGGCAAGTTTATTTTCAAAATGCTAGAGGGAACCAATTTTAAAATAAATTCAAAATTTTGCTCGTCATAATTAATGATTTTTTTAATTATATGATTCTCATGATTAAAATGGCATTCAATCCACTAGTTAATATACCTTAAAAGAACAAACTAACGGAATCGAATTTTGTTGACTGAAAATATAACTTGGATATAACTTTAACTACTAAGAGTATTCATTCAATGCCAGAAAATATGTTTATTTCTAAAAAGGGTTCTTCCTCTAGGCTGAAAGGCATGAAGAAGAAAAAGATTCAAAAATAGTGTGATATGGTTTTCAAGGTAGTTATTGGGCCATGGACTACTGTAAAAAAGTCGAAAGGCAGATGTTTACACTGCAACCAGACACGGCACTAGAAAAAGCAATGGTTAGTTTATCTCAACAAGCTAAACAATCAGGGTAAGTTCTATTCACTAGTTGTGGAAACATGTTTAGCAGCGTTATCTACCGGTACTTGGTGTGTAAATACGAGAACCACTAATCATGTCTGTAATTCATTATAGGGGTTCTAGGAAACCCGACAACTTAGTGATGGAAAAATTTACCTGCATATGGGCAGTAATACAAATGTGACAGCAGTTGTAGTGGGAGATGTCACTCTCAGTTTTAGTAGAGATCGAGTTTTAACATTGAGAAATTGTCTTTATGTACCTTCCATTATAAGGAACTTACTTTTCATTTCTAGATTGGTTAAAGACGGATATATTGTTTATTTTAATAATTCTGTGGTTATTAAGGATAATAAACGGGTTATCTATTCTGGTACGTTGGTGGATGATCTTTATATTATTACTCAAATCTCTCCTACACTACAATTGAATGAATTGAATAACATATTTAATTTACTATATAAGAGATATGATCATTCTTTAATGAACCAAGCGTTTATTTGGTACTTACGCTTGGGTCATATTAATCTAAAAATGACAAATAGACTGGTAGAAGATGGATTTTTAAGTTCATTAGAAATTGAGACACTTTCAGTCTGTGAGTCCTGCTTAGAGGGTAAGAAGACTAAGAGACTCTTATTGGCCAAAGGCTACAGAGCTAAAGAACCGTTGAAACTAGTTCACTATGATGTGTGCGGTCCTATGATTATTCGGGATAGAGGTGGTTTTGAGTACGTCATCAGTTTCATTGACAACTACTCAAGGTATGAATACATTTACCTGATACATTATAAGTCTGAATACTTTGAGAAATTCAAAGAATTCAAGGCGGAGGCAGAAAAGCGTCTGGATAAAAATATCAAATCACTACGATCCGACCGTGGTGGAAAGTACCTCTTTGAACAGTTTAGCGACTACTTGTCGTCAGAGGGGATTATACCCCGGTTGACTACACTGAGCACGCCACAGCAGAATGGTGTTGCAGAAAGAAAGAATAGAACTCTTATGGAAATGGTAAGCTCAATGATGAGTTATTCAGAATTATCCAATTCGTTTTGGGGACTTACATTAGAGACAACAGCTTATATTCTAAACTTAGTATCTTCTAAGTTAGTAGCTTTAACTCCCACAAAATTGTGGACTGAGCGCAAGGCTAGTCTGAGACATATTTAGATTTAGGGGTGTCCAGCACATTTGCTGAAAAGGAACGTGGGTAAGTTGGAACCAAGGATAGTAGTCTGTTTCTTTTTTGGGTATCTCAAGGGAATGAAGGGTAGTTTATTTTATAATCCTAAGGATCAGAAGGTCATTATTAGTATCAATGCCCGATTTTTAGAAGATGATTATATTACAGATCATAAGCACAAATGTAAATTTGTTCTGGAAGAAATGAGAGAAAATACCAGTAAAACGGAAGAGGAACCATAAGTCACTGATATCCCATTACTTCGTCGTAGTGGGAGGATTATCGAGGAAGATGTAGATCCTAAACAGGGTGCTACCATTGACATGCCAGTCGAGCATGTGGGTAATGGTGCAGAGGGTTTGGATTCTGCACAGCATATTGCTGCTAGTACATAAATGCAGGTAGTGCCTCATCGTAGTGGAAAGGTTGTTTATCAACCTAATCGGTATATGTTATTGGAAAAGTCTTTTGACAGGATCCTAGTAGAACTGGATACCTAACCCTGTAACTATAATGAAGTACTCTAGGACAAAGATGCAGATCTTTGGAAAAAGATTATGAATTCAAAGATAGAATCTATATATTCTAATCAAGTCTGAGAACTTGTAACACCACCTAAAGGGATAAAACTCATCAGATGTAAGTGGATCTACAAGAGAAAGAAAGGAGCAAACAGGAAGGTTGAAACCTTCAAAGCTAAGCTTGTTGCAAAAGGGTTCACTTAGAAAGAAAGTATTGATTATGAGAAAACCTTTTCACCGTTAGTGATGGTTAAATCTATCTGAATTCTCTTATCTATTGCGGCTCATTTCGATTATAAAATTTGGCAAATGGATGTCAAGATAGCTTTCCTTAACGGAAGTCTTGACGAGTGTATCTAAATAATACAACCAGACG
Organism: Heliamphora ciliata; assembly: GCA_032360265.1. Classification (NCBI taxonomy): domain Eukaryota; kingdom Viridiplantae; phylum Streptophyta; class Magnoliopsida; order Ericales; family Sarraceniaceae; genus Heliamphora; species Heliamphora ciliata. The sequence continues at coordinate 7,590 of JAUMHN010302006.1, forward strand.
GTTTCACAATAAAGGGCCAGGAACACATGTTATGCAAGTTTAAGAGATCCATTTATGGACTTAAGCAGGCATCGAGGTCTTGGAATACTCGATTTGATCGAGCCGTAAAGTTTTATGGTTTTGATAGAAGTTCAGATGAGTCATGTGTGTACAAGAAGCATGATAGAAGTGTGGTGATATTTCTAGTACTTTATGTGGATGATATCTTGCTCATTGAAAATGATGTGGGTGTGTTATCTTCGATAAAAGTATGGTTATCTGGGCAGTTCGATATAAAGGACTTGGGAGAAGCCAATCACATCCTTGGGATCAAGCTTTTGCGAGATCGAAAATAAAGGATGTTGGGTTTATCACATGCAAAGTATATCGATGACATCCTTGCTCATTTTAGCGTGCAGGATTTCAAGAGAGGATTTCTCCCTTTCAGGCATAAAATCACTCTTTCTAAGAATCAGTGTCTTAAGACACCTGATGAGATAGAGAAAATGAAGGCGGTTCCTTATGCTTTGGCAGTAGAAAGCCTAATGTATACTAAGTTTTGTACTAGACTCGACATCTGTTTTGCCATTGGCATGGTTAGCAGATATCATCTAACCCAGGGTAGGAGCATTGGAATGCGGTAAAAAATATAATCAAGTACCTGAAAAGGACTAGAGATTATATGTTAGTTTACTAGGTAGACAGTCTAGAACCTTTAGGGTACACAGACTCAGATTTTCAGTCAGACAAAGATTTTCGTAAGTCTACCTCAGGAAATGTGTTTACTTTAGGAGGTGGAGCTATTAGTTGGAGGAGCATTAAGTAGTCCTGTATTGCTGATTCTACCATAGAGACCGGGTACGTGGCAGCTTTTGAAGCAACTAAGGAGGCCGTTTGGCTCAAGAACTTCCTGTGGATCTAGATGTAGTGCCTTCAATTTAGTCAGCTATCACAATAAAGTGCAATAGTCAACTGAACTGAAGGCACCACATATAGATCCCACAGGAAGTTCCTAAGCTAAACAGACTCCTTGGCTGCTTCAAAAGCTGCCACGTACTCAACCTCTGTGGTAGAATCAGCAATGCAAGACTGCTTGATGCTGCTTCAACTTATAGCTCCATCTCCTAAGATAAGCACATATCCTGAGGTAGACTTACGAGAATCTTTGTCTTACTGGAAGTCCGAGTCTGTGTACCCTAAAGGTACTAGACTATCTATCTGGTAAATCAACTTATAATCCTTTGTCCTTTTCACGTACTTGATTATATTATTTACCGCAGTTCAATGCTCCTGCCCTAGGTTAGACTGATATCTGCTAACTATGCCAACGGTAAAATAGATGTTGGGTCTAGTATAAAGCATAGCATACATTAGGCTTCCTACTATCGGAATATAATGAATTGCCTTCATCTTCTCTATCTCATCAGGTGTCTTAGGACACTAATCCTAGGATAGAGTGATTCCATGCCTGAAAGGAAGAAACCTTTTCTTAAAATCCTGCATGCTAAAACAAGTAAGGATGTCATCGATATACTTTGCTTGTGATAAGCCCAACATCTTTTGTTTTCGATCTCGCAAAAGCTTAATCCTAAGGATGTGACTGGCTTCTCCTAAGTCTTTTATATCGAACTGCCCAGATAATCATACTTTTATCGAAGATAACATCCCCACATCATTTTCGATAAGTAAGATATCATCTATATAAAGTAATAGAAAAGCCATCACGCTTCCGTCACACTTCTTGTACACACAAGACATATCTTGACTTTGATCAAAACCTTAAGACTTTATGGCTTGATCAAACTGCGTATTCCAAGACTTCGATGCCTGCTTAAGTCTATAAATGGATCTCTTAAGCCTGCACAATATGCGCTCTTGGCACTTTACTATGAAACCATCTGGTTGTACAATACAGATACACTCGTCAAGACTTTCATTAAGAAAAGTTATCTTGACATCTATTTTGTCAAATTTCGTAATCGAAATGAGCCGCAATAGATAAGAGAATCTAGATAGACTTAAGCATGGCTACCGGTGAAAAGGTTTCTTCATAATCGATCCCTTATTTCTGAGTGAACCCTTTTACAATAAGCCTAACTTTGAAGGTTTCTACCTTTTCGTCTGTTTCTCTCTTCCTCTTATAGATTCACTTGCATCCGATGGATTTTATCCCTTCAGGTGGTTCTATAAGTTTTCAGACCTGATTAGAATATATAAATTTCATCTCCAAATTCAAATTGTTTTGCCAAAGATCTACATCTTTATCCTGGAGTGCTTCGTTATAGTTATATGGTTCGGTATTCAGTTTTATCGGGATCCTGTCAAAAAACTCTCTCAAGAATATATACCGATCGGGTTGATGAACAACCCTTTCACTATGACAAGGCACTACATGCGTCTGTGTACTAGCAGTAAAGCTGTGTATAATTTGAGCCATGTGTACCATTACCTACATGCTCGTCTGACATGTTAATGGTAGCATCCTATTCTGGTTCAGGATCTGCACCTGTCCCGATAATCCTCCCACTACAACGAGGCAATAGGATATCAGTGACGTGTGGTTCTTCTTCTATTCTACTGGTATTTTCTCTCATTTCTTCCATAATAATTTTACTTTTGGGCCGCTGGTCCATAATATAATCTTCTTTCAAGAATCGGGCACTGGTGCTAACAATGATCTTCTGATCCTTAGGATTATAAAATAAATCACTATTCGTTCCCTTGGGATACCCAATAAAGAAATATACTTCTGTTCTTGGTTCTAACTTACCAGCATTCCCTTTCAGCATATGTGTTGGACACCCCTAACTCCAAATATGTCTCTGACTAAGCTTGCGCTCGGTTCACAATTCTGTGGGAGTAAAAGGTACTGATTTAGAAGGTATTAAGTTCAGAATATAAGCCGATATCTCTAATGTAAGTTTCCAAACTGAATCGGGTAATTTTGAATAACTCATCATCGACCTTACCATCTCGAGAAGAGTTATACTCTTTCTTTCTGCTACACCATTCTGCTGTGGAGTACCTGGTGCAGTCGACTGGAATATAATCCCCTTTGACAACAAGTATGTTATGGTTGGTATACTGAAAACTATATTTTTAGTATTTAATTTTATTTTAATAAAATTAATTTTTTATTTTATAAAAATCTTAATGAGCAATATATGTGTATCATCTCTTTAATGTTATGCATTAATATTCGATATTCTGTATAGTATTTAATCTGGTGTGTAGAGTACGGTTTGCACACAGAAGATCAGATTTTAGGGTCTTGCAGAATATAACTTTTATGTTCACAGTTTAGATAAAAATAGGCATACCATCGGTACAACTGTAGTATAGAGTTTTAGTAGGCATGTCTTGGTTACGGAGAATAGATAATAGCGTCATCTATTGTTCCGACTCTCTGTGCTATTACATTTTATGTGTATTGAACGGGACATTTTGGATAATTAATTTTATACTGACTATATAAATTAATTTACATCCCAAGATTATTATGAATAGTACTTATCCTCTTAATCCTAAAATAAATATTTATTTGCATATATTTAATATTCGTTATTTTGATTCATTAGAGGGTGCGATCTTATATGAGTCTATATTTTCGGTGAGTTGAATAGCTGTATTATTTATATGGCAAATATTAATTATTGACGGAATTCACGTCTCGAAAGATCGGGATTGACGATACCCCCTTAAGGATGCTTATAAGTTTTGACTGAACCAAATCCTACAGGTAGATTTGATTATTCGGCGGTTAAATAAGTAAAGTGGAAGCGTTTAAGGAATATCAAGATGCTGATTAAATTAAATTGTTAGCAATTAAATTTAATTAGCTGGTATCGAAAATTTTAACGTGTCTGTGTTCCACTGGAAGTTTTACTCATAATTACTCTCCAGGTCTTACTGTAACCCTATATATATGCGGGTAGGCTGAACCAATTTCATAACTTGTCTTCTAAGACTAAAGTTGTCCTGGTTCTGTTGGTACGAGTTTTCGGAGGATTATAGCCCACACTATATTTGGGAATCGCATAAGAAAATATAGTAGAAGATCTAACAGGAGTTTCAAGTCGGATTCAAATCGTAGTTGAAGATTCGACCGGTAAAAATGTATTCTTCTAAATTAACTTCGGATGCACGGGTTTTATTTTGATCATTCGTCAACAAAAGTTTTTATTTGGAGCCCGTTTTGACGTTTGCCTATCCAGTTAATTTTTTTCAAATAATCGTTTGCAAAAATAAAGATATTGGCAGTTTTGCCTCTAACAATTGGTATCAGAGCTATTTTATTTTTTATTTTCGGTTACCGGAGCTAGGTAGTTTTAGAACTGTTGCTAACTTTATTTTGCCAAGTGCTCTAATTCCAATTTTATAATTGTCATTTATTTTTCATATTTGATTGAATGGTGTGAATGATGATTATTTTTTTAATCACAGAGGTTGACCGTGATAGATCGAATGTGAGCCTTTGGAACATAGGATCGATGTAATAGCTAGTTTTTATTTTTAAAATACCTGTTTAGATTATTTCAGAAAAAGATAAACATATCCAAGAACACGAAGAATGGAGGTGGCACCGGCGGTAGTTCGGGATTTTACGGGCCACGGATCACGGCGGCAATAGGCCGGCGACGGCGGCGCCCAGCGGTAGCAGCTTGCAAGCAATTTTTCGATAATTTTTTGGGCTGTTTTTGAGTAGTTCTTTTGACAAAAAGATTTTACCTTTCGAGAGCTTTCCAACGTTATAAAATACGTCGAAAACAGAGTTTGGGAAGAGGTCGAAAAAGCCTCGGGTCTTGACTCGACCTATTAATTCATGTTTTCTTTCCCGGTTAAGATAATTTTCAAGATCTTGACTCGATCCTTTTAATTATTTTATTCCCAACCGAGTTCTTAGATCTTGACTCGATCTTTAACGTGTTTGATTGTTTTTGCTCCCTTTATATCTTTACTCGATCTTTAGGGTATTATTTGAATCATTTTGGTGTTTGCATCATGTTTAGTATCTTGTATCAGTGCATTTGATTTAGGAACTATGTTTTGGTCTGATCTCTAGCAAAGAGGTACGTAGGCAGCTCGATAAAAATTTGAATACGACTAATATCATATGCATGCTTGTTTATTTGTGGCCTAAGATTAACAGCTCGATCAAATGGTTGTTGTCTCTAGATCTTTCATATAACTTGCATCACGCGTTGTTATGTAAGTTATATCAAAGAGGGGCAACTGTAGACATCTCAATTTGACCTCGCTAATCTTAGGTTGATCCAGGTGAATTCGATGATAAAAATAGAGAGAATAGTGCTTCTAAATAATTCTCGAGGAATGATCCAAGCTCAGTATCTAAGCTAAGTAAGCCAAATCTTTGAACTAGTGAACCCATAATGTCCAAATCTTTAACCGCCAACTTGAGCCTAGAGCCGCCACCTTGCATTATGGCGACCGCCAACTCTAACCTGGTAGCTGCCAACTCCAACTTGACAACTGCAAACTTGCATAGTAGCAACCGCCATAAGATACTTGTGAAAACTCTCCTAAAGAAGAGACCGCTGACTCATGATGTCGCGACTGCTACCATGAAAAATCCTGATGTGTCCCACAATGTGCCAGTATTTCATTGATTGAAGAATTCTATAAATACCATACCTCCTAGTACGTTTTTCAGATAGAAATGAGAGAAGGGGAGTGAGAGATATCCTGCCGAAATACCTAGAGAGTGCGAGCCCCGACACCGAAATCCTGTTGAAGTATCGAGAAATTGACAGCCCCAGTACCAAAACCTTGACTCACACACACTTAGAATGGATCATTGATTGAGGATTGGATTGTTGAAGCACATTTTCCTGACTTGATGCTTCACCTGGGTTATAGCGATCCAAGTCTTCTGTTTGAATCCCCGATATTTCTATTCTATTTTTTCTCTCTTGGAGTGACCGAGTTAACTTTAATTTCAATTCTCATATCTTAGCCATAGTTAGTTTAATTAACCATTTCACTTATGAAGTTGTAGGTGTGAATTTAGTATAATATGCATGATTTGAATACTTTTTATTATTTTTTTAGTTATAATATTGTTTACATTTCACACCTGCACTTTGATCACTTTTAAAAGTTCATCAAATAGTGCTAACATATTTTGGTAATACGACTAATAGTATCGTTATTGTTATAATTAAGGCACTTACATTCATATGGTTGTAATTATCAATATTACATCTATATTTTATATCCTTTAGTTAAATGGTTATTATATTATTATTTTGTTAGTTTAATATTCCTTAATAGTACTCCTTTCATTTTTTTTTTCTTTTATGCACTAAATCTTTTGATCTTAGTTTAAAGCTTGTTATTTTAATTTTCTTATGTTTATTCTCTAATCTCTTAGTTCAAGCTTGTTAGTTTAGGTTAATTTTCTTAGTACTAGTTTGTTAGTTTAATTTCCTTTTTCGAATAATGATTTCAAATAGTGTTAATTCTAATTTTCTAGTTTTTAGTATTTGTCTTTTTCTTTTAAAAACTTTTTATTTTTGGTTTAACTCTGTCTTGTAAATTTTCCTATAAAACATTTGTCATTAGTTTAATTGTTTTCTTTATTATTAAGTTTTTAATATATAATTTTCATAGATCTTTTCTTAGTTTATCTTTTTCTCTTTAGCAAAGTTAAGCATGTTAATATAATTCTTTTTCTATGATATTTGGTAATATGCATTTTTTGTAAGATTCGTTTAAAAGCATATTTAGAATGATTTAGGTAATATTCTTAGTAATTCATGTCTATTCTTGATTTTAATTACCTTTAGCATGTTTTTTTAAAATAATTATTGCATGCAGGTTTGTTTCATATATTCTGTAGTTAGAAATTGTATGTCGTAGGATTTAGAATTTTTTATTTATTTATTTTGATTTGGTATTCTATATACATATGTTATGTATTTATTTATTTATTTTTGAATGTTCTCTATTTACCCCCATCTTTTATATTTGCATGCATTTTAGAAATCTAATTAAAGAACCAATAATGATTAGTAGAGGTCAACTTTACGAATGGGTGAATGAGGTGCCTAACATCTTTTTCGATTTGTATCTTAGCCCCTGAACCCTTTTTCTCTGGTTAACATCTTAAAGATCATTAGTCTATTTTATTTTTCTTGATTTTTTTCAAAAATTAAGTGGCGACTCCATTTTTAACAAAAAAGAGTTTTCAAATTTTAGTTTTCAAGGTATTAAAATATTTTCTAAACATATTTTGAATTTTCTTATTTTTGAACTACCAAAACCCCATAAATTCCGGTGCCACAATCTTCTCGCGTTAAGATTCTCGATACCCGCCAATTAAATTTAATTACTGACAATTTAATTTAATCGGCATCTTTAAAAATTTTTAAGTTCTTCCGCTTAACTTATTTGACTGCTGGATAATTAAATCCACCTGCAGGGTTTGGCCCAGTCAAAACATATAAGTTTCCTTAAGGGGGTATCGTTAATTTCGAACAATCGGGACGTGGATTTAGTTAATAATTAATATTTACCATATAATCAATACCATTATCCAACTCATCAGGACTATAGACCCATAAAAGATCGCATCCTCTAATGAATCAAAATAACGAATATTAAATATACGTAAATAATAATTATTTCAGAATTAAGAGTATAAGCACTCATAATAACCTTGGGATGTGAATTAATTTATATAATCAATATAAAATTAATTACCCCAATGTGATCCTATTCAATACACACAAAGTATACTACCGCAGCGAGTCGAAATAATAGACGACACTATTATCTGTTCCCCGTAACTAAGATAGGCTTACTAAAATTATGTATTACAGTCGTACCGATGGTTTATCTAATTCTATATAAACTATAAACAAAAACTTATATTCTGCAAGAACCTATAATTTGGTTTTCTGTGTGCAAGTCGTAATCTACACACCAGATTAAATACTGTACAAAATAAAATACATCCATGTATAACATTAAAGAAATAATATTACATTTGTTGCTCATTAAGATTCTAATAAAATAAAAAAATAATTTTATGACAATAAAATTAATTACTAAAATCATATAAAATCTATGATTTTTAATATACAACCCTGACACTAAGATCATCTATACATTTGAGAGAGCTCAATAGAGAGGTTAGAGAGAGTATAGAGAGAGAGAGAGGCTTAGATTGAAATAATAGACATTGTGTGAGTGAAAGAGCGAAACTTATATTCCTTATTGTCATATAGTGGATTGTTTCTTCTTTCTTGTAAAGGTAGGTAATTAGCTGAATCATGTATATTCAAAAAGTACTTTACTTGCTTGTCTTCTTTTCTGTTTCCACTACATAGGGGATTTAAGCCATTAAAACCCGAACAACTCATACATAACGAGAACCCACTGATCGAGCTTTGAGAATTGTACTAGCCAGAGACAGAAGTTAGCGGGCCAAAGTTAGTGGGCTTAATCCTAATAAAATCAAAAGAACACTCCACGTAATCATCATAAATGCCACAAGATATGGATGACTAAATGGATATCACGAGGAAAAAATTCAAATCTAAGCTCATGTATAAATAGAGGAAGATCTCAAACCATTGAGAAACACACTTTTGTCACAGTAAAAAGTTATATCTATTTGCTTTCTCACCTTCTAGCCATTATTGATTTGATCTCGGAGTGCTCTCCGGTCGAATATCGAGTTGGTAGCACAAACCTATTTCTTGTCCAGGAAGAGATGAACATAATTCACCTACTCATAAGTGCATGATCATGGATTCTATTTTTAAACATTTGCATTCTAATTATTGTCAAGTATTATTGCCAAGTATTAGAATTCCTCCTCCAATTTAAACTAAAATTTTATTTTAAAAACTAATCTCAAATTTCGTAAATTTAAGTGTCAGAATTTTTCACTATTCCCGAACATAGTACAAAAGCACAATTACGAAAACACTTTCAGTACTAAAAGTTCATGTGGCTCGTCCCAAGTCGTTTTAGGCAAATAACATTGCCAAGATTTTGCAAGTATAGTAGCTCACCAGAGCATTTTTTGGTCAAAGTCGTTAGATTTTTGTAATGGCGGGCTCTTTGGCATCTTTTTGTATTTGTCTAATGGGTGCATGTTGTGCCTTTCAGGGACAAGGTGTTATTGTGCTCTTAATGGGCTCAATTCCTAAATATATTTTTAAGATTGAATATATTATTTATATAGAGTTCACCAAGTTTGTTATCTATACAAAATATTAAATTCATATATATAGCTACGTGATTGGAAAGTTTTTGTTTTAATTATATTTCCTTATAATTATTTTTACCATAAATTTATTTGTAAGTAAATATAATCTAATTACATTGTTACAAATATAGGATTAAATTTTTTTTTGAACAACAAACTCAACAAATTCTACATAATAAATAAATTTGATCATAAAAAATATATTTAAGAGCTACACTCATTAAGAATACAGCAACACACTATTTCTCATGGCACAATACATACCCATCGTCCATGTCTAAGAACATCTCCACTTATGTTGTTAGGGTACCATTCAGAAAGAATTTTATGTGCAAGTAGAGTGCCTACTATTTTACATATAATACAGTAGCTTACACCAATCATTCATTGCCAGGTCACCTTGTTGTTGAAAAAACACCAATACAAAAGTATTTGGCTCCTTTTTATGAACTAATCACATTTAAGATAAGTGCCATATGTCAAATACTATATTTTCATGTAAAAATTGGTACTTATTTTGTCACAACAAAATCAATTAGTTCAATCAAATCAATGAGAGAGAGAGAGAAGAAGTTTGGCAATGCCATATTAATTAGTGCCAATTTTGGCACAAGAAATGGCATTGGCATTGTTTGGCATGAATTATAACTAACTAATAGAGCCTCTTGGCAATTTTGTCAATGAGATATTTTTTTGTCTTTTTTTTTTCTTGTTTTCCTTAATCATGGAGTCTAACTTCTCCACTAAGCATTGCTTTAAATCCATTTTTTTACCGTTTAGTGGAAATCATTAAAAACAAATACCCTTCGGCATACAGGTGCACCGAATAATTCATTGGAGAATTTTTTTTTATTTTTTATGTTTTGGTTAAGAATTTTACTTTTATGATTATTTTGATGAGAAGAACCTAAAAAAAACAAAATATTATGATCAAAAGATTCAAAACTCAAATAAGAATAACCAATATAAATTAGCTTATTAGCTTATTTTTAATTTTTTAAAATTTTTTATTTATTTTGGTCAAAAAAATTGACTTTTCTATACTCCTCTCGGTAAGAAAAAAAAATAATCAACAATAAATTTTTTAACAATGAATAAAAATAATATAATATAATCCTAAACTGAGCAAATATACTAATCCTCGTAGTCAATACTAAATAATTGCTCACGTGTGGAAGACCATTTGGAGACCCACCGGTCATTCAAATGTATATTACGTGATATTTTTAGTAAAATAAAAATATTTAATTTAATTTAAGTGAGCTGTTTTTGTTTTTTTGCTCATTCAATAAACGTTGACCAATATTATTTTATTTAAATTATTTTTCTCTT
>JAUMHN010302112.1:0-18550 GCA_032360265.1 Heliamphora ciliata
TAGGTGATGGTTAACATTTAGCTGTATATAATAGTATTCTCTCCATCTGAGTCACTGCTATTATATACTGGACCGAAGCTATGTCAGCTATTTAATTTTACTTGGCATGATCGATTGCCTAGATAGTAAAATGAAAAGGAATTGGCATGTCTGGTCTTATGATGGATAGTAGACGTCCACCCATCGTAGCATGCTATTCTCAAGTTACCAGGTTGCTGGCAAATTAGTTTTAAAATGGTAAAGGGAACCAAATTAAAATAAATTTAAAATTTTGCTGATCATAATTAATGGTATTTTAATTATGTGATTCTTAGGATTAAAATGGCTTTCAACTCACTCGCTTTAATACTCAAAGAAAACATACTAACGAGACTGAATTTTGTTGACTAAAAATGTAACTTGGATATAGTTTTAACTACAAATGGTATTCCTTCAATACCAAGAAATGTGTTTGTTTCTGAAAAGGTTCTTCCTCTAGGCCGAAAGATATGAAGAAGAAAAAGGTTTAGAAACAGGGAGACACGATTTCCATGGTAATTTGTGGGCACGGACTGGTGTAAGAAAGCCAAAATGTAGATATTTTCACTACAATCAGACCCGGCACTGGAAAACGTTATGTCCAGTATTTCTTAGAAGGCAGAATAAACAAGTTAATTTCTGTTCACTGGTTGTGAAAACCTATTTAGCGGTGTTATCTACCGGTACCTGGTGTGTAGATACGGGAGCCACTAATCATGTCTGCAATTCAATGCAGAGGTTCCAGGAAACCCGACAACTTAGTAATGGGGAGATTTACTTGCATATAGGCAATAATACAAAGGTTATAGTAGTTGCAGTAGGAGATGTCATTATCAGTTTTGGTAGAGATTGGGTTTTAATATTGAGAGATTGTCTTTATGTACCTGTCATTAGAAGGAACTTGTTTCTATTTCTAAATTGGCTAAAGACAGATATTTGAATTATTTTAATAATTCTGTGGTTATTAAAGATAATAAACGGATTATCTATTTTGGTACATTAGTAGATGATCTTTATATTATTACTCCAATCTCTCCTACACATAGATCAAAATGTCATCCACGAATACCACTACAAAACTATCTAGGTAAGGGTTAAAGATATGGTTCATCAAACCTATAAAAGTCGCAGGGGCATTCGTTAAACCGAATGACATGACCAGAAACTCGTAGTGACCATAACGAGTCCGAAAGGCGGTCTTCGCTATGTCCTCGTCCCTAATCCTCAGCTGGTGATACCCTGACCTCAAGTCAATCTTCGAAAAGCAGCGCGATCCTCTCAGCTGATCAAACATATCATTAATCCTAGGCATAGGGTACTTGTTCTTAACCGTCACCTGATTCAGCTTCTTGTAATCTATGCACCTTCTCAAAGACCCATCCTTCTTCTTCGTGAACGAAGTTGGTGCTCCCCACCGCGACGTACTCGGTCGTACAAATCCCTTGTCAAGCAACTGTACCTTGAGTTCTCGCAACTCAGCGGGTGCAAAGCGATATGATGGCATAGAGATAAGAGCTGCTCCTGGAACGAGATCAATAGAGAACTCCACATCTCGGCTCGGTGGTAACTCAGACAGATCATCGGGGAAAACATCTGGATAATCACAGACCACAGGGGTAGCTCACCTCGAACCTCACCCAGCTCATCCAACGTGAGGGCAGAAAAGAGGAGAAATGACTTTTGGTTCAACCGTCGGCAGAATCAGTTCAATCAATTGCTCTGGGGTGGCCTCTATCGAAATGCTGGATTTATTCAAAACTTTCAGCACAACTTGCCTGTGTTTGTGCGAGGCCATCAACAGCTCCCAAATGCTGATGTTGGCTTGCGTCTTTTTCAACTATCTCAATATAGCATCATCTTCCTCCTCTTGCTCTGTCTCTTTCCCTTTTCCACTTGGCTGTCCCTTCTCTAGCTGAGCTGGCTTAAAATGCCATTCACTTCTAGTTAGGTGTTCCATGCCGTCTTTGGGATCCCATAACCCTGGCATCGCATTATCAGTCTGTCTTACTTTGTTTACGTGTAGAGGGATTTTGAATGCCCACAAATCATTTAAGTCACTAATGGCTGCCCTTTTCCTTCTTTCCTTGTCATCTTCAATAGCCCATGTGTTCTCGATTTCTTTCAAGATGTCCTCTTCAATAAAATTCACTTGCTGTTCACGAGCGGCCCAGAAGTCGGTCCACTCGGCCCCGTCTGACTTTAGCACAACCCTTACCAGCCAATAGGACTGCATTTCGTCGACATGTACCTCTTTCTCAAAAAGTTGGGGAAGGGTGATTCCATCAAGCACGTGGCCGAATCCATAGGGTCGGGCCGGATAATCTAACGGCCAGTCATCTTCTTCGTTACGCTCCTTCTCTTGTTGGTAGACTGGGATTAGCGATCGATACCATTCCCAGGCATTATCATTCCATTCTTCCATCCTGTCTCGACTGCCTCTAATCATCATGAACGAGCATACTGTTCGATCCTCGATTATTGAAACATGAGGGCATGGTAGGTGCGTTGAACAGATGTGCTAAATCGGATCCTCCAATTCCCCTGGAGACATATAATTTACCCCAGCCTGCCTGACATGATTCGACAGTGGGTTGGTAGTGACATTCAATTTTGGGGTGACATATGGTGGTGGGATCACCTTGTTGTCAATGAGGTTTTGGATCTCGTGCTGGAGTCTCAAACACTTGTTAGTTAGGTACCCGTGGCTTTGGTGGAAGGTGCAGTATTAGGAAGCATTAAACCTTGGCGGTAGGGGATCAGGAACAGGCATGGGGTCCAATGGCTTGGTAACACCCTTCTCGACGAGTCGATTTAGGGCGGTGGACAAAGAGATATTGAGGGGGGTAAAGACCCTTCTCGGCATTTGTTGCTGTTGGCCATTGTCTGACTGCTGAAGGTTTTTCGTTGGATGGGTGGAGGGATTCAAAAGGTTCACCTCGCCCGAGCAAGCAGTAGATTGATTTTGGTTGGTTGTAGGAAAGGTCCTTCTTTGTGGTTTCTGGCTCGGCTCAGCTTTTTCAATATCCCCACACTGGATTGCATCCTCTAACTGGACCCCGGCGTCAAACAATTGCTCGAACTTGGAGAGTGGCTGCGTGATCAAGTAACGCTTCAACGGAGACTACAGGTTCTTTACTACCATCCTTACTTGCTCCTTCTCAGAAGGTCAGTTTGTCATCTTAGCGGCCTTACCTCTCCAGCGGGTCAAGAAATCAACAAAAGACTCCCTATTTTCTTGGCGAGTGGTCTCTAACTCATGAGTAGTTACATCTAACTGAACATTATAATTGTACTGGCTGACGAACGCTGTAGCTATGTCCTCCCAAGTTCTGGTCTTTGCTACATCAAGGGAGAGAAACCATTTCTGAGCTGCCCCAAAAAGAGATCGGTGGAAGAGCTCGGCTTTCAACTGGTTATCAATTCCCATTGGCGACAGGGTACCGATGTACATTCGGAGATGAATTATGGGATCTCCAATTCCATCAAACTTTTCCATGTCAGGCATTTTAAACTTTTTCAGTAGCTTAGTGTCGGGGAATAGACATAACCCTCCCACATCTAGCATATATTCTTCGATTTCTTTTGCTTTTCTAAGAACCTTCTCCGTCTGGTCAATTTCCTCAACTAATGCGAATTCTTTGGACTGAGCGGTATTTTACTCCTCAACCATCACCTGTCGAGGGTTCCGTGGTGGTGGTGGAACTACTTGTGGTCCATCGGGGACTTGATTGTCATCCCAAAGGTCCTCTCCATTCTTGTTTGTCTCATTCGATTGTCCATTCACAACAGGGATACGGGCCTAAATTGCCCGAATCTGTGCCTGACATTGCACTTGAGCATGGGTCTGTTGCTCTACGGCTCTCTGTATATCAGTAATTTCCCTCATTAGGGCTGCCAAATTCATCTCATTTTTCGCTATTCCAGCTAACTTAGTCAGCTGTTCGGATATCCTACAAAGTCTTCCTGTCACTGATCTTTCTCAGACACGTGTTGACCGTACTTTCTTCGGCCCAATGGTAATCCCGCAAAGAAACCTGAATCCCAAGAGCGGAGTAACTAGTATAAGATTTTTCCCAGGTCAATATTCTGACAACAGGTAGCCAATATCTCAGATTCCCAAAACAGCAAATCATGGACAAATAAACAATGCCCCTGTCGGGCTCATGCTGGCAGCGTAACAACAGAATGACCCAGGATGACAGCTAAGGAGAAGATTAATCGACTTCTAGAGGGAAGGTTTATCTAAAGAGATAGCACTCCGGTGGGGGGAAGCAGTTCTAACCCTTAAGAGACCAGTTCGATCTAGGTTTCTAAAGCATAACGGTAGGGAAACAACTTGATCTAGAATTCTAAAGTATAACGATAAGAAACTAGCTCACGTGGATACAACAAGAATCTACGAAAAATGAGCCTAAACAAAGGCGGTGGGTATGGAACTAGCAATCCGGGAAGAACCCAGAATAGAGAGAAACTACCCCAAGGGCTTCGAAATAAAATACGGACATGACGCCGAGAAGAAGACTATGGCATGGAAACCAAACATGGTAAAAAAAACAAAGCCCGGGTAAGAACCCGAAGGACAAGCTAACCTAATCAAAAGGGGGATAACAGAAAACTAGGTTCAAAAACCTGAAAAAGGGCTAGCCTAAACCGAATAGGCAAGCCTAACAATAGCAATCAAAACATACAATAAAGAAAATATATAATCATACCAGGGTTAGCATCACCTAATGGAGAGTTCTAAGTTCACTATATGCAAAAAAGTTAGTTTTGGTCAATTGAAAAGGGTACCTTCTGAATAGAGCCGGGTATGTACCTCCCATGTAGAACATGGTCAAACAGTATGCTCGAACTCTTTTATTGCACCTATGATAGTGTATAGTCAGCAAGGGTTGCACATCTTTCCAATAATCCCCGAAACGGATGAACGTTTAGGGCTTCAAGTTGACAAGGCACGGGGTTTTTGAAGAACAATGCATATGCCTGCGAAAATGCAAATGAGAAATCTTGTTAAGAACCAATGATGTTTTCAAGTCTAACCCTCTTATTTGATTTTAAAAACCAGTCCCCAGCAGAGTTGCCAGAAAATACTGTGGCTTTGGAATTTGGAGGTCATTTTGAGAAATGTTCAAAAATAAGGAATTCAAAGAATGTTTAGAAAATTTTTTTAACACATTGAAAATCAAATTTTGAATACTCCTTTCGTTGAAAATAGAGTCGGCACTTAGTTTTTGAGAAAAACTAAGAAAAACAAAATTGGCTACTGATCTTTAAAATGTTAACCAGAGAAAGAGAGTTCGGGGGTTAAGGTACGAATCGGAGAAGGTGTTAGGCACCACGTTCGCCCAACCAAAAGGCTGGTCTCTACTAATCATCATTGGTTCTTTAATAGAATTTCTCAAAAGCATGCAAATAAGGTAAATGGGGTGAAGAGAGAACATTTAAAATCAAGTATAAAAAATACATAAAATATGTACATAACACTCCAAAATAAATAAGTGTCAAAAGAAAAATCTTAAATCCTATGGCATGCAATTTCTATTTAAAGAATACATGAAACACATTCTCATGCAATATTGTTTAAACAACCTAAACTAATATGATTTGCTTAAAAGAATAAACATGCTAAATTATTAAAATTATCTAAACATGGATTGCACGAAAGTGAATTACACAATTTTGAAATAAAGTAATCAAACCCTAAGCTAATATGTTCAATATGCATATTATCAAATTATCTAAAAGCATGTAAAAGTCTTATGTTAAAAAAAAAATAACCAAAACAATAAAATCTAATAACAAATATTTTATGTATTAACAATCAAATATTTGAAACTCTAATTTGAAGAAAAAGAAATAAAAGAAAGCTTAGAAGGTAAAATAAAATGTTAGAAAATGCTTGTTTAGACTACTTAAACGAAAATCTTATTGTTTACATTTTATGCTTTTTGAATAAAACAAAAGGAAAGAAAATAAAATGAGCAAATGAGTTTCAATTATTGGAAGATTTTTTGTAATTTTATTGGTTTAATAACATGAAAGAAAAATAAGCATTATGAAAAATTAAAGTTATAGAAAAAAAAAAGAGAAAATGGTGCTTTATACTAAATACTAAAGTTAAGAGAAAAGAAACACTAATTAATTTAAAAAAAAAGAATATTATAAGGAGATTTAAAACTAATGGTAAAAGAACACAAAAGAATAAAATGTTAGTAAAAGAAACTACATTAACATTAAAAGAAAAGAAAAGGAAGACAAAAATAAAAATATTAAAAGAGCATAATATTATAAGAAAAGAAAAAGAAAAAGAAATTGATGCATTGGAAAGAAACTAGAGCTAAATTGCAGGAAAAAGAAAAAAAAAGAAACATAAATGCTAAAAAAACATTGAACTAATATTTAAGAAAATAAAATGCGATTAAACTTAATATAAAAGAGAGAGAAAATGAAATAAGAGTTAATAAAGGAACTTTTAAAAAAAATTACATTCACATAATGTAAGTGCCTTGAATGTGGCAATTAGCAACACTGATAAGTTGCAATTGTCCAAAATAATGTTGGCACTAATTAATGAATAAAAAATAAAAAATAAAATGACAATGTGTTTAAGTGTGAATTTGTAAGCAAAGAAATTAATTAAAGTGGCTAAACTAAATAAAGAAAATTAGACAATAAACAAAGATTAACTACGTAAGTAAAAGAAATGTGCAAATTAAAATTAAAAATTAACTCGATTACTCCAAGAGAGAGAAAATGGAGCTTAAAAAAATCGAGGATCCAAACGAAATACCTGAATTGCTTAGGAATCCTCAAGTTGGTAGATTGAGCTTCAATGAGTCACTACTCGGGTGGTGATCCAAGCAGGGCTTCGATGTAGGTTTTGGAGGTTCAAGACTCGGTATCTTGGCAGGGTTTTGGCGTCGGGGCTCGAAATTGCTCGACAACTCGGCAGAGCTTTATCTTCAAAACCTCACACTCATCTTCCGTCCTTGAAAACGTACCAGAGGTACGGTATTTATAGTGTTCTTCGACCAATGAGATGTTGACACAACCTGTGCTCTGGATGAACTGGGATCTGCAAGAACGTAAGCTCTAGCATGTCCACTGTGGCCCTGAACTGTCGACTGTCTACCTGACTGTACTGAAGCGCCCCTTCAGCGAACCAAGATAGCTGATGTCCCTGGGCGGATGGAGTAACAGGTGCTCTAGCTGTACTCCACATGCTCCCTCCTCTGGGATAGTCCCGACGGTGTGCCCAGACTGGCCGCACTCAAAACATACCACTAGCCCCCTTCCCTGCGCCAGTGACTACGACTGTGCCTGAACAGGTGCTGAACTCCGTCATTCTTCCGCACGATGCCCTGGCCATTGGCATCTATAATAAACAAGCTCTCTACGCTTTGACCTTCCCGTTGAAGTTACGGGATACATGAATGCAGGAGACTGTGGAAGATACGACCCCACCGGATGAGAACTCAGGCCAGATGTCCGTCGACGCTTGTTTTCCCTGCGTTCCTAACTCTGTGTACGTCCCCCGTCTTGTTGTAGACCTCTACTATCTCTGTCTTTGCGCGTTTCGTTCAGAGTGTCTTCCACCTTCATGGCTGTCTCCACCAATTCTATAAAAACCTGCATCCTGAATGCAGCCACTCTATCACAGATAGCGAGCTTCAAACCCCTCTCGAACCTCTTCGCACGGAACTCATCAGTGGACACAATCTCTTGTGCAAATGGGATAGGCTAGTAAACTCCGCTTCATACTCAATCACAGTCATCGTCCCCTGCGTCAGAAAAAAAGTCCTCTCTATAGCGATTCCTCAATGTCGCTGGAAATTATTTCGCCAGAAATACCTTCGTGAATGCCTCCCAAGTGCCTTCAATTGTAGTCATGGAAAACTTCCACCACATGTGTGCACTCTCTCTCAGCTAGAAGGCAGCAAGCGTAACCCTTAGATCGTCTTCCTCTATTGAAGCGTGTCCACAATCCTGATGACTAGCTCCAGCCATTCAGTGGCAACCATGGGGTTGGGATCCCCAGAAAAGGTAGGAGGGTCCAGATGGTAAAACTCATGCATCGCGACCGTCGCCCTCAGCATAGGTACACTCTCCCTTCCCCTAGTAGCCTCAGCTAGTTACCGGATGGAGCCGACCATCTCACGCAACAGATCTCCCTCATCAACATGTTCGTGGGGTGCATTAGCATCCCTAACATATGAAACTGGAACGTCCCTTCTGCCAGAACCACGGCCACGACCTCGACCTCGACCTCGGCCTCGTCCTCCCCGCGTGGACATAACGCTAAATGAAAGCAATATAATAGGATAAGCATCCATACAACATGTTGTTGCTAACGTAAAAGACAGATCACATATAAGCATGCTAAAGCATAGCCACTTAGATCATGTCAACACATCTCATATACCGAGAAGAACCGACAAGAAAAACTCGTCCATTTGGATAGCCCACTTAGATTCCTAGCTAGAAATCATGTCTGCGAAATGCGTCTCTAACATGGCTTCCAAGTTTGTTCATCCAAACGCCCGAAGGTAAGACTAATCAATCTAAGGTTCACCCTCTATACCCACATATACATAATCATCATACTACACAGGCTATCATGCTTATGTAAGAAAACTCTTGAACACATGCAATCAAGCACACATACATCCTCACAAGGTGATGTACCCTCTTTTCCATGGCTCTTAGGTATTCGAACCCAGAGCTCTAATACCAAGTTGTCACGCCCCAACACCCGGGTCACGGGAAAGCCTGCCCAAACACCGTTTATGAAAATAGGATTTATAGTTGGAAAACCATCAACTTAAAAGTGTGTAACATTTGGATAAAGAAACCCCACAGTTCAAGACTCATAAACAGTAAACATGCAATCTTATACATAAATAAGTATATCGCCTCAAGGCGTACAAACTCGTCTTCTAAAACAGGCATCGCATGTAAAAGTACATGCATCAAAATAGGAAAATTATAGCAAGCTCTCCATCACCACAAGCATCTAGGTCAACTCCACATGATCACTTGAAAATATTTTTACAGCAAAAATCCCACTCCGTGAGTTGAAACCCAATAGAAAGTAAACAATAAAGCTGTAAACAGGCTATGCAATCATACACACATAAGCTCAATCACAGGAACTAAAAGGTTTTTCTCTAAAAAACCATCAGTTTTCCTTCCTTGAAACTATGCATATCATCCTCACAGATATCATGCCACATTTAAGGGAAAGCAGTAATAAAACAGTATTCTCCACTGGGGTCACATGGCCGAGGAGAAAGAGATAAAATGTAATCCTATGTACCGACTTTGCCACATGGACAAAGATAACAACTATAGACTCCTGCCCATTACCCTGGTCACCACTTAAGGCCTACTCGGTAACGACAAGTTCAATACGGAGTTACGACAACGACGCCATTGACGGAGGCAACCGGTTTAATTTACGGGACTAGCCTGAAGGTACAAAGCACCTACTACTTAATTTATGGGCCCAGAACCCGAGGGTCCAAAGCACCCACATGTCGCCATTCACGGAGGCAGCTGACTCAATTTATGGGGATAAACTCGAAGGTACAGAGCACCTACGCTGCGCACGTTTTCAGACTTCCATCGAAGAGCAATGTAAGACCACATCCACATACCCACTGTCATGGTACATCTATGGAAACTATTTAAAAACCTAACCATAGCTCAACTACGAAAACCCGTAAAATAGTTCTACAGCACATGTATAAAAGAGATCTAATCCATCTACATGGAGATCTACAAGCATATCGCAACAGATTTCCAACAAAACTTAGACTCAACCCCAAGAGTTAGCTCCAAACCTCCACGAACATGTTTTTCATATAAGAAAACACCTCGTTTTCAAATCTCCTTTTGAAAATCACGGATCTCAACACATCCAAATCATGTATAAAACCAAGAAAAGGCGTAAAATCCACTTTTACCCAAAACCAAGGTTTGAACATGAAAAACATCAAAACATGCATTTTCTACCTGATGAAAACACATATAACTACATATAACACCCTGTTAACAGTAGTAAGTCTAGGATCCTACCTCGGGGAGCTAAAAGCTCGATGCTTCAAAATCCAACCTTGTCAGAATGAGAATCCGTCCGGATGGATATGAAGCCCACGTCACTGACAGCAAGGATCTGCTACTCAACCATGAAAAACAAAGCCCAGGCCCTCCCGAAAGCTAGAGAGAAGGTAGACAAACGAAGAGTGAGAAGTGATATGTTTGAAAAAGATATTTTGAGACTCAGAAAGATATTTTGTAGCCTTTATAGATTTTCGCACACAGGACCCACCGCTCGAGCACCCAAGCACTGCTCGAGTGGACCCCTTGCCGACATAAGCTCTGCCACACCCCCGCTTGAGTGCTCAATAACCGCTCGAGTGGTCACCTCACGGACCAACACTCTGCCACCAGCCCGCTCGAGCGTGCTCCCCACCGCTCGAGCGGTCGTCGCTGGGAGAAAAACCGTGCAAGGCAACCAAGCCAAACCCCGCATGCATAAGCCATACACGTATAACACCTATACAAAACATGTTGTTCTACAACTAGAAACATGAGCCATACAACACAGAGATACATATATTGAAAGAAACACGTCAATATATATAAATATCTCAAAAAGAGACGGGTCCAGATCTCACATTTAGGCTAAATTTTAAAATAAATAACTTGATTCACAAAAGAACTTGATTTCATGAATACTGGATAGAGAGTTATATGGAGAAATTAAGGCGATGTTTGAACCCTTTAACTTGTTGATGTATTTTCTTGAAGATTAAACCTTCGCTTAATTCACGAAATTTGAGAGTTAAAGTCCATAATTTGATTCAAGACGTGAATGATTCTTATAAAACCTAGTTAACTTTGTGTAATTGAGTTAATTTCATAATAATTGGATGAGGTGTGAACACCAGAAGTTGACAGGATTATTATAACCGTTACCAGTACCCGAGTGGATGTGGGAACATAATGCCGTGGATTTCGTAACCGAACTCCCTCGAACACCCAATGGGAGTGATGATATTTGCATAATTGTGGATAGGTTGACAAAGTCAGCTCACTACCTACCAATAATGATCACATATTCTGCAGATCAGTTTGCACGACTTCATATCAATGAAATCGTTAGGCTGCACGAAGTACCAGTTTCTATAGTATCGGACAGAAACCCACATTTTACGTCTTAGTTTTGGCCAAGCTTATGAGAAGCATTAGGGACTACTTTAAAGTTTAGCACGGATTTCCATCTACAGACTGACGGTCAATCAGAGAGAACAATTTAGACCTTAGAAGATATGCTTAGAGCATGCGTTCTAGACTTTGCTGGAAGCTGGGAAGAACATTTATCGTTGATCGAGTTCGCATATAACAATAGTTTTTAGTCAACTATAGGGATGGTCCCTTACGAAGCATTGTATAGTAGGAAATGTTGAAAACCAATTTGTTGGAAAGAAGTCAGAGAGAGGAAGTTATTTGGACCCGAGATAGTTTAAATTACCACTGATAAGATTAAGTTGATCAGAGAGAGATTGAAGCAATCGCAAGACATGCATAAGAGTTGTGCAGATAATCAGAGATGCGACCTGGAGTTTGTAGTAGGGGACCGTGTGTTCTTAAAGATACCACCACAAAAGGGTATGATTAATCCAAAAGAGTTTTGCCTTGTGAAGGTGTGTGTAAGCCCGGTAAGGGTGTGTGTGTGTAAGTCCTACAAAGGTATTGTGCGAAGCTCGGTAAGGGTGAAGGTTGGTCTTCAAAGGCACATCTTATCACGAAATTCTCTACGTCCTTCTTCATCCCTCTTCACCAATATATTTTCTTCAAGTCTCTATACAACTTCGTACTTCCCGGGTGCATGGTGTATGTTAAGTTATGCACTTCGTCTAAGACTTGCCTCCTTAACTCCCCATTATTGGGCACATACTATCTGTGACCGAACCACAACACGTCATTCCAAATTTCAAATTTTGTCTTCCCTTTAGCCATTGTTTTTGCCCTTATCTTGACCACTTGATTATCCGCCAATTGAGCTGCTCGAATTTGATCTAAAAAAAAGTTAGTCTTACGCTCAGAGTTGCTAATAAGCCTCAATTCTTTCCTATGGCAAGATGGGTTCTAAGCGTTCTCATTTTAAAAAATGTACCAGCTCGTACTGCTCGTAGATGCGCTATTTTTCCCTAATGGTTTTTGACTTAGGGCATCCGCTACGACGTTAGCCTTCCCTAGATGATAGTGAATTGTGCAGTCATAATCCTTAATTAACTCCATCCATCTCCTTTACCTCAAGTTCAGCTGTTTTTGGGAAAAAATATACTTTAAACTCTGATGATTCGTAAAGATCTCATAAGAGACGCCGTACAAATATTGTCTCTATATCTTGAGTGCAAAGATGATTGCAGCTAACTCTAGATCGTGGGTAGGGTAATTTTTCTCATGAGGTTTTAATTGTCTACATGCATAGGCAATAACCTTCCTGTGTCGCATCAATACATAACCCAAACCTTGGTGTGACGCGTCACAATAAATAACAAAGCCCTCATTGGCTGACAAAAGGGTAAGTACAGGTGTTGACACCAATTTGAACTTCAACTCT
Organism: Heliamphora ciliata; assembly: GCA_032360265.1. Lineage (NCBI taxonomy): Eukaryota > Viridiplantae > Streptophyta > Magnoliopsida > Ericales > Sarraceniaceae > Heliamphora > Heliamphora ciliata. Next base: position 12,650 of record JAUMHN010302112.1, read on the forward strand.
TGAAAACATCGTTCGCATCGGTTGGACCATTCGAACTTGACATTCTTCTGAGTTAATTGAGTCAAGGGCTTCGTAATTACAAAAAAGTTTCGAATAAAACACTGGTAGCAACTAGCTAACCCCAAAAAGCTTGGCCTTTTCCAGTCACGCTAGTTGGCCTTTTCCAATTGACTACCGCTTCCACATTTATTGGGTCCACTTGTATCCCCCCTCCAGATATAACATACCCAGACCACTCGATCCAACCAAAACTCAACTTTTTCATTTATTTTATTTATTTATTTATTTGCATACAACTAGTGCTTCCTCAGGGTTTGCAAAGAAATCTTCGAATGTTCCCCGTGTTGCTCATCACTCCGAGAGTATATTAAAATGTCATCTATGAACACAATCACGAATTAGTCTAGAAAGCTCCTCAACACCCAATCCATCAGGTCCATAAAATCAATAGACGCATTCATTAATCCCGAAAGGTATCACAAGAAATTCATAATGCTCGTAACAAGTTCTAAAGTCAGTCATAGGTATATCTGACTTGTACACTTTCAATTGATGGTATCCTGACATCAAGTCTATCTTTGAGAACATTCTGTCTCCTTATAGTTGGTTGAACAAGTCGTCTATCCTAGGCAAAGGATACTTGTTCTTAACAATTACCCTATTCAATTGCCGATAGTCGATACACATCCTCAGTGTTTCATCCTCCATTTTCACGAACAGTATAGGTGCTCCCATGATGAGACACTAGGACAAATGAATCATTTTTCTAATAACTCCTGTAATTGTTCCTTCAACTCTAGTAGCTCAGCAGGTGACATTTTGTAGAGAGGAATAGAAATGGGCACTGCACTCGGGTAGAGATTGACTGTAAACTGCACTTCTTAGTTTGGGGTTAATCCTGGTAAATCATCTGGAAACACGTCTAGAAACTCACAAATCACTGGTACCTCCGAAAGCTTCTTTTTCTTCCATCTCTACGTCCATCACATGTGCCAAAAACCCCTGGCATCCCTTCTTCAACATCTTCGAATCCTTAATGGCCGACACAATACGAATAGGTGTTCTACTCTTGTCCCCTTGGAAAAAAAATTTCTCTTTCCCAAATATTCTAAAGATTACTCTTTTCCTAACACATTCTAGCGACGCATAGTAGGACGACAACCAGTCCATCCCAAAATTAAATCAAACTCAGACATAACCAAAGGCATCAAATCTACCATCATCTCCCTATCGTCTATCTTCAACACACAATCTTTACACACACTTTTAATTACCACTCTAGCCTTACGACCATCAAAACTAATACCACCACTTGAACCTAATGCGTCACTAGGGCTAAACATACCACGTAGACTAAACGCTCCACAGGTTTATGCTTACCCATATAAACCTAAACATAACCCTCGTCATACCATAATATACATTCGCATCTTTCCTTCACATACGTACCACTCACCCAACAATACTTTAACCGTACAGTACTAACTCCTGTTTCTAAAATCTCTTACCATCATCACTTAATCCCTTCACACATTCTCTGCCGCACAATCGAACCAAAAACCACTTTCGCACTTTTAGTATTTCATCTTACCTGCATTTTAGTAAGACACTCAATTCACTCAAGGCCAATTTACAAAAACTATACCCGTTAATTCGTACAGTTTCACTTGCGCTTTCACTATTCTCATCCAAACACTTATCCCTCCCGTGTACTTACACTAAGTTGCTTTGTAACTCCACTAGAAACAATATAATTATATCCCCATTCAACTTCTTATACATAGAGCCCACACATTCCCATGTGAAAATTTCATCTCTATACACTAATCAACCTTTATGCACTAATCAAAATAGGTTTTCCTTAATGGGTCACATCACAAAAGATTTTTGAAAGCAACTTCCTTGTGACTCACACTGATATCACAACGAAAACCGAATATCAACTCCATACAAGTTACACAGTCTAGATGTCAAACGAATATAAATCGATACTTAAGAACTTACCACATGAACAACTCAGTCTGTTTAAAATGCGTCCACCGCTCAAGCAATTTTCAGCATCAGCGGGACTAACTGTTTCCATAAACTCCTTGGTACCCAAATTCTTGAATTGTTTAACTAAAGAGTTACTGGTCCTTCTAGCCCGCATTACAATTCATCTTGCACTATGTTTACCCGTCTTGCGTAGTTTTTCATCTCGAGAACTGTCATCCTTGTTCTAATCTGAAAACTTAATCCATTCTTGAACCTTCTATACCTTATCTCTTCATCAGGTATAAGTTGGGTGGCATATCGTGATAACTCTATAAATTTCATCTCAAATTTTACCACAGTCATCCTTCCTTATTCCAGGTCGATGAATTCTTGCTCCTTCTCATACTTGTAGTTTATGGGCTTGTACTACATGTCGAACGTTTTCTCAAAACGATCCCAAGTGATTCTCTAGGGTACGGGAGGTTCAACTCTTGGCACCAGCATCTTCAAGAACCGTTCTATGGCTTCCGACTAGTGGTATGTTTCTCCCCTAAACATAAAAGCTACAAGGTCAAACCTATTATCTGCATCTACCCCCAACCTATCGAGAATATGCACGGCATCCTTCAATTAGTTTTCTACTTTTGCAGGGCTAAGGGTTCTTATGAACTCCTTTTCACCCAGATCCTTAAATTGTTTGATTAAGGGGTTACTGTTCTTCTCAGCTTGCATCACGATCCAACTCGCGTTCTATTTGGTCAATCTTACGATCGCCTCTAACATCCTAGTAGTCGGATCAAGTTCCACCGGTCCTACTTGCATAGATTATTCTTATCATGCCTTATTATACTGGTTCGGATTGAATGACGCTCCGTCTGAGTTTCTCCATGCTCCTTCCAATCATAAGAAAGCTATGACTTAGGGCTCGACACGGGAGTCCAAGTTATAGACATAAAGATAAGAACAAACTATCTACGAAAGGTTTTAATGACACAAGGTTTCAGCCCCTTAATCTGGTAACCCACTTAGACTTTGCAAAATGACATCAACACAAGGCCCTTCCCAGGTTATCTCCCTAATCCGATAACTTGCTTAGACTTTGATAACTGACAGCAATGAAAGACCCCTTCTAGGTTATCTCCCTAATCTGATAACTTGCTTAGACTTTCAATTAATACCCTGCGTGTGCAGAATGTGTTTCCCAACTGGACCTCAATGCCAGTCAATCAGATGCCCGAAGGCAAAAGTATGACAACCCTAGGCCTAAACCACTATTCCCAATAGACCGCGAGATGACATGCTTAACCTACGGTCCACCATAGACCACACTCTGATAAGTCTACAGAACCTATAACCTAAAGCTCTAATACCAAAATGTAACACCCCGCTCCCGCAAGGCACCAAACCTGTACAAAGGGATGTGATCCCGCCGCAGACCGGCGGCCAAAGAGGAAGACAAGGGATAAAGATATTAAGAGACCAAACAAGAACTTTTAAGCAACCACAACACCTTAATGTCAAAAGTGGTATACTTGAGTCACTAGGGATTCGCCATCCTAAGGGCATACATTACTTCTAAAACATCAAAAACCTCCAGGGTCTTACACATGAAGCTTTACCAAAACTAAAAACTAAACAAAAGAAAACTAAACCAAAACTACTCGACGATGCATGTGGTGGACCAACTCCTAGTCGTTCCTGGTATCTACAACCACAGAGGTTATAAAATAGCGCACTTAGCATTATCATGAATAGAAAATACAGTTACTTAGTTAAGGATATCCGAAAACTCTTTCTAAAAATAGTTCATCACATTTTTCACGAAAATATAGAAACTAATGCATTTACTTGAACATAAAAATATCACAGATTGTACAGAACCTTCTCAGTATTGCAAATAGAAATATGTTCATGGCTCAACCGCCATAAATTTAAAATGCATGACCACTTTATCAAATCTAGACTCAAACCCCAATAATGTCCAAGTAGTCGTCAACCTCACGACTGGGAGTTCCGATGGTACCGTAATCTCAATTCGCAATGCACGGATAACAATGTGATGGAATAAAGGCCACTCTCTACCAAGCACGAGTGGTATGTGCTAACACCTGGGACTCATCACAAAACTTTTAATGGCAAAAATCCTCGTTTAACGGGAAATCGCCCCTGAAGGGACAAATGAAAAACCCATAGTTGGGTAACCTCCCTCATAACGGGATATAAAGGGTCGAAAATCCTTGTAACTTGGCACTTTGAAACAACCACACAACATTAACCATACTTTCATAGTAATATCATGCTAGCTCAAAATATCATGGATAGCACACTTGAATTAGAAACATTATGGCTTTTGAAAACAACAGGTTCATGCGATCGTCAAACTGGTCATAATTCAAAACATACGCTTCAAAACATTTTCAAGCATCATTTACATAAACTCGAGTTCAAGATAATGGCTAAGCACTATCATCTTATCTTATATGAATACGAACCGAGCTTTTGTCAATGAGCTAAGCTTGCTCCTCGGGTAACAAATCTTTCATGCCTTGCAAGCAAACATGACTTAACCGTCAACACGTAGTTCTACCCATCTTAGAATGTGAAGTACTAAAATGATTCTGACCATTGATTGTTTTCTTGATTTTAGGGACCATGGTTACTTTCTTTTTAGGTTTTAGGGGTACTACGCAATTGCCCAATCTTTCACTTATTTAAGGATTTAATTTAACCATTTATTACTCTATCTCAATCATTAAATTTTAAAGTACCGCAGCATTTTGAGGTACTTATACTTGGAGTTGGATTATTATTTTTGGTGAAAATTTAGATTAAACTATTCTCTACAACTTCCATGTTTTACACCAAGGCCAAAACCTAAGGCAACTAGATGAAAAACTTGATTGAAACAAAAATGGTTCAACACTTGCTCAGAGAATTGGTCAGAAAAGTGTCTCTGTTGGTCTCGATTTTGGGGTATCTGATCTAGTCCAAATGATCCCATTTTTTTATATGTTCTATCTCAACATGTCCCCTACATGTTTCATGTTTAGAGATAAGGGAAGTTGTTTGGAAGAAGTTAGACGTTTTGGCAATTTTAGAAAATAGGTTTTGTTAGCTGCAAAAACTCAGTAGAGCTAGTTTTGGACAGAGGGTTTGAAACGGTTTTTTGGAATCATCCCGAGGCTTTAATATCTGATATTTGGGCAGAAAGTATGTCCATATATTAGCTACAAAATTCATGTAGACCACTTTTGGAATAGAGCACTAAAAATAGGGGATTTGATCTACACAAAAACATGTGACAGAAGTGTCCTTTGAGGGCTGAAACAAAATAGAGAGTTTCAAAGGGGTTTTGACCTATCCAAACTCATTATTTTGTGCTCCTTTTTTTTTATCGCTAGATATACATGTTTTATACAACTTTCATGTTTTGGCCAAAACTCGGATCTCATTCTAAACTAGGGTTTGTAGGTCTACATTGTTGACTAGTTTGAAACCGACACAATTTGGTAGAATTGCAATATCTCGAGTTCTACTTACTCAAATGAGTTCAAACCAATTTGGGATGGAAGATAACACAAAAATATAGGTCTCGATATAAAGAACATGCTTATATAATATTTCTATGTTGAGTTATGATATTCTATAGATCAGTGCAGAAAGCTCAAAATGCCCAAAACTCAGGCATATTTTGGTTCTAGCCTCTTAGTGTCATGTATGTAAGTTTTTGATCCATATTCTTTGTATACATGCATTGTACTTTAATATATCAATGTTGTAGATCTTATAGTAGTCATGGAACCCATGGAAAAACCCACACCAACTCACAACGTCAACATTCATACCGAACAGCCCCAAAAACCAACCATGATGCCTTTATTTTTGAGTTTTCGGTTCTTGATCTTTGATTTGTGTTTCAAAATAATA
>JAUMHN010302223.1:0-65995 GCA_032360265.1 Heliamphora ciliata
TGGCTATGTGTTAGCATGCTTATCTATCTTTTACGTTAGCAATAACATGTTGTATGGATTCTTATCCTGTTATGTTGATTTTGTATAGAGTTATGTCCACGCGGGGAAGACGAGGCCGTGGCCGTGGTTCTGGCCGAAGGGACGTTCCAGTTCTAGATGTTGGGGATGCTAATGCACCCCAAGGATCTATTGCTGAGGGAGATCTGTTGCTTGAGATGGTCGGCTCTATCCGGCAACTGGTTGAGGCCTCTAGGGAGAGAGAGACCATACCTGAGGCGAGGGCGATGGTTGCGATGCTCAAGTTTCGCCGTCTGGACCCTCCTACCTTTTCTGGGGTTCCCAATTCCACGGTTGCCATTGAGTGACTGGAGCTAGTTACCAGGATTTTGGATTTGGTTTAGATTGAGGAAGATGATCTGAGGGTTATATGTGCCACCTTCCAACAGAGAGGAAGTGCCCACATGTGGTGGAAGTTCGCCAAAACCACAGTGGCAGGCACCTGGGATGCATTCACGAAAGTATTTCTGGAGAAATACTTTCCAGCGACTCTGAGGGATCGCTACAGAGAGGACTTCCTGTTTCTGACGCAGGGGGCGATGATAGTTCTTGAGTATGAGGTTGAGTTCACTAGCCTATCTAGGTTTGCACAGGAGATTGTACCTACTGATGAGTTTCGTGCGAAATGATTTGAGAGGGGTCTGAGGCCCGCTATTCATGACAGGGCGGCGGCATTCAGGATGCAGGTCTTTACAGAGCTGGTAGAGACTACTATGAAAGTGGAGGATACTCTGAACGAGATGCACAGAGACAAGGACAACAGTGGTCAGTCAGATGGGGGGCGTACCAGTTCCAGGGACACAGGGACAAGCGTCGACGGACATCTGGTATGAGTTCTCATCCAGTGGGGTCGTATCCACCACAGTCTTCTACATCCACACCTCCCGTAGCTTCAACAGGAAGGTCAGACTAGAGAGCACTTGTTTGTTATAGATGCCAGCGGCCAGGACATCGTGCGGCTGAGTGCAGGAGTCCAGCACTTGTTCAGGCACAGTTGCAGTCGTAGGCTCAAGGGAGAGGGCCAGTGGTATGTTTTGAGTATGGCTAGTCTAGGCACATCCGTAGGGAATACCCCGGAGGAGGGAGTGTGCGGAGTACAGCAGGCGCACTAGCTGTTCCATCAGGCCAGGGGAGACAGATGTATTCACAGCCTAGAGCTCAAACATCCTGTTTTGCAAAGGGAGGAGCTTCAGTGCAGTCAGGCAGGCAATCGGCAGTGGGTTAGCCAAACCTTATGTTCTTGTAGATCCTAGTTGATCCAGGGCACCGATTGTACCCGATGCTATCGCTACTACCTCCATGATCAGAGGTACTCTTCTAGTCTTCAGATCATGGGCTAGTGTTCTTATCGACACTGGAGCATCACACTCATTTATATCTTCTGCTTTCGTATCTGCATTAGGGTTGGAAATGGATTGGTTGGGTAGTATTATGTGCGTGGAGACCCCAATGAGTGGGAATGTGACGTTGAGTCTTGTTTGTAAATCCTGCGTGTTTGAGGTCGCCGGTCATTGTTTAGAGTTCGACCTTGTTATCTTAAACATGACCGCGTTTGATGTCATCCTAGGGATGGAATGGTTGACCACCTATCGTGCCTTCATCGATTACGATCGACGGAGGGTAACGATTTGTACACCGATGAGAGATTGCTTTTGTTTTGTGGGAGACCAGGACGAGGGTTTGAGGTCTATGCCAGGTGTTGTGTGGAACCAGGATAACTCGGGTTTCCTTTTCTTAGCTCTTATGTTGGATGAGGTAGTTGGGGATTGAGGAGAGTTACCTCCGGTGGTGTGCGACTATCCTGATGTCTTTCCTGCTGATCTGTTTGAGTTACCACCGAGCTGGGAGGTAGAGTTCTCTATTGATCTAGTTCCCGGAGCTGCTCCCATATCTATACTGTCCTATCGCTTTGCACCCGCTGAGTTGCGTGAACTCAAGGTGAAGTTACAGTAGTTTCTAGACAAAGGGTTTATACATCCGAGTACTTCGCCGTGGGGAGCTCCTGCTCTTTTCGCAAAGAAGAAGGACGGATCCTTGCATCTATGTATCGATTACAGGAAGCTGAACCAGGTGACAGTGAAGAACAAGTATCCGATGCCGAGGGTAGATGACTTGTTTGATCAGCTGAGGGGTTCGAGCTGCTTTTCAAAGATAGACTTGAGATCAGGATACCACCAGTTGAGGATTATGGACGAGGACATAGCGAAGATCGCCTTTCGGACTCGTTGTGGTCACTATGAGTTTTTGGTCTTACCGTTCGGTCTGACGAATGCACCTGCTACGTTCATGGGTTTGATGAACCGAATCTTCCATCCTTACTTGGACAGTTTTGTGGTAGTATTTGTGGATGATATTCTTATATATTCACCCACCAAGGAGGCACACGAGGATCACCTATGGATCGTACTGCAGGCTTTGAGGGAACACCGCTTGTACGCGAAGTATGAGAAGTGCGAGTTCTGGATGACTGAGGCAAAATTTTTAGGACACATAGTGTCAACAGACGGGGTATCAGTGGATTCGTCAAAGACTGACGCTGTGACCGGTTGGGGGCAACCGAAGAGTTTCTTTGCGATACGTAGTTTTCTGGGTCTAGCCGGCTACTACCGAAGGTTCATGAAGGACTTTGTTAGACTCGCTGCACCGATGACACGTCTAACGCGGAAGGAAGTTGGGCTTATTTGGAGTGAGTCTTGCGAGTCATCTTTCCTGGAGATGAAGACGAGGTTGACTAGTCCGCCAGTGTTGATAATTTCAGATCGAGGCTTGGGATATAATGTATACTGTAATGCTTCACATGATGGTCTCGGATGTGTTTTGATGTAGGATGGCAGGGTTGTAGCCTACGGTTCTCGGCAGTTGAAGACGCACGAGTGGAACTACCCGACACACGACTTGGAGTTGGCAGCTGTGGTCTTCGCCTTGAAGACATGGCGTCACTATCTATATGGTGAGCATTTCGAGGTTTTCTCCAATCACAAGAGCTTAAAATACTTGTTTTCGTAGAAGGACCTGAACTTACTCCAGCGACGATGGATGGAGTTGTTAGAGGATTATGATTTTGATTTGCAGTATCATCCAGGGAAGGCCAATGTTGTGGCTAACGCTCTCAACAGGAGGTCTCATGGATCGTTAGCTTCTATGGCTATACGCGAGCGGGACATGCTTGGAGAGATTAGGGAGTTTGATTTGTGCCTCAAGGAGATTGACACGGGTGCCACCTTGTTTTCTATAGTTACTCGACCAGCATTGATAGCACGTGTGCTAGAGGTCCAACAGACTGATCGGGAGGCTCAGATGATACGAGACCGCGTTGCTAGTGGCGAGGATATAGTAGGCTAGATTGTGGGTTCTGATCAGAGTCTGAGGTTGGCAGGCAAGTTATTTATGCCAAAGTTATGCCGAGCTGATCTATTACGTGAGTGTCATCATTCTCGTCTTGCCGTGCATCCTGGAGGCACGAAGATGTATCATGACTTGCGTCGCCAGTTTTACTAGACAGGGATGAAGAGAGACGTGATCTAGTTTGTTTCCCAATGCCTCACCTGTGAGCAGGCAAAGGCAAAACATCAGAGACTGACAGGATTGCTCCAGTCGTTGCCTATATTAGAGTGGAAGTGGGAGCACGTCATGATGGACTTTGTGTCAGGACTTCCTCGGTCATCTAGGGGACACGATGCCGTATGGGTTGTGGTTGATAGGTTGACGAAGTCTGCACACTTTCTTCCCATCCGAGTGAGGGATTCGGTGGAACGACTAAATAGCTTGTACGTCAGGGAGGTAGTCAAATTGCACGGAGTGCCAGTATCTATTGTTTCAGATCGAGATTCACGTTTCACTTCGTGCTTTTGGCAGAGTCTACATGAGGCCTTGGGGACGAACTTGATGTTCAATACTGTTTTTCACCCCCGGATGGATGGCCAGTCAGAGAGGACTATATAGATTCTGAAGGATATGTTGAGGTCTTCTATCCTTGACTTCAGAGGTTCGTGGGAGGATCATCTACTTTCAGCAGAGTTTGCATATAACAATAGCTATCAGTCTAGTATTGGGATGGCACCGTATGAGGATTTGTATGGGAGATCGTGTAGATCACCCGTGTGTTTGACAGATGTCGGTGAGACCACAGTCTTGGGACCTGACATAGTGCGAGAGACGACAGAGAAGGTTGTTGTGATTCGCCAGCGCCTACTGACAGCATAGAGCCACCAGAAGAGTTATACAGATTAGAGGAGGCAACCTTTGGAGTTTGTAGTGGGGGATCGCGTATTTCTGAAGGTCTCACCACGTAGAGGTCTGATGAGGTTTGGTCGTAGCGGGAAGCTGTCACCGCACTTCATTGGACCATTTGAGATCCATGGCAGAGTTGGAGAGGCTGCATATGGTTTAGCTTTTTCACCTCAGCTAGCATCAGTGCATAACGTGTTTCACGTTTCTATGCTTTGGAGATATGAGCCTGATCCTTCACATGTGTTAGATTGGGCTGAGCTACGGGTTAAGGAGGTTGCCACTTATGAGGAGCATCCAGTGAGGATTCTTGACACGAAGGAGTGAGTGTTGTGGGGCAGAACCATTGCTTATGTCAAGGTCTTATGGCTTCATCACGGGGTTGAAGAAGCTTCATGGGAGCTGGAGTCTAAGATGTGTGCTAGATACCCGGAGCTTTTCCTTTGTGACCCTGTAGCGAATTTCAAGGGTGAAATTTCTTAATGGGGGAGAGTTGTGAGACCCGTACCCATCTCTTTTTGAGACTTATGTTTATATGATTTGTTTTGCATATATATTTCTAAGATGTGTGATTTACTCTTTTTGGTGCATGTTTAAGTTTATCTGAGTATGCGGGGTTGGTTCCCAGGGTTGTAGGGAGTTGCCGTGTGAATTTCAAAAATTCAAAAAAAAAAAGATATTTTGGAGGTTTATAAATATCGGGACTTAGATATTTTTTGTGACACCCCGTTTCCTAGGTATGTCGGGACATGTGTAACTATAAATAAGGGACATATTCTAGCCGAATGTTCATAAATACATAACATAAGTATTACATTATTAACGGTTTAGAGATTTTTTTAAATACTTAATAAGTACAGTCATCTAGAAAACTTAACAAAAGTTACATCATGTCCGTGGAAAACTTGAACAAAAAGATTAAAAAGAGACGTCCTACGTCTTCAAACTGTGTCGTTGAGGTCGACCTACTTCTGCCACTCTCCCTCTTCTGCAAATTCTTCCCCTTCAATGAACCCGCCTTCCTGAAAGGTCCCTCTTCGTCACCTGTGGCATAAATGCCAAGAGCCGGAGCCCAAAAGCAAATTCCCTAAACCGTCTAACAAACTCGCGACAAGGTATTCCACAATACATATCATATAGCACCCAATGCGAAGTTACAGGCTATTTATCGTTTTCAACAGGATGATCATATATAAGAACAAAAGAATAAGTGTGTAATGCAAATGAATGCAATGCAGATGCCCATTCCCCAAGGTACTTCCAAAACAGTATCATGAATTCCACGTCAGGAATTACATAGTAGACTCGATGGCTCTTGATCACCTTAACCTATCCTCGCCTCGTTGTGAATAGTAAATTTTTCATTGCCGAGCTTTATGCCACAGCTGTTTTACTCAATGGCAACGGTGTGGGGACCGACCTTTATCCAATTTTATCCATCCTTATTCCAGGTCGATCAGTCCCACCTTTAGAACAAGGATACTCATTGGGTGTCAATCTAAAATCTAAATTAAAACTAGTGACGAACCCATGATGCCTAAACCTCCTTTTATAATAAAAATCTCCAATTTCATTTCAAAACATGGCAACCAGAGACGTTCTAGACCCATAACAACAGTATTACGATTTTCATATCACCCAACCCAATTTGAAAAATACGAAAGGACTTCGATAATCCAAGATGCAACATCTGAATGTTCATGGTGTGCAACATGTTTCTTGTGTGCAATTAATCATGGCATGGCACATAAATATGGTAGGGCACATGCTACAGCTTATTAAAGCATCAAGTATAATCATGCGATGCATAACCATAATTTATGCGACATAGAATCGAATTCATCGGTATGAGTTCATTTTATTAAAAGCATCATTTTCATACACTAATTACACACAAAGTTCATATAAGGTTCATACACTCAAGTCTCATAAGTAACACCATTCAAATACTTAGCAAATTTTAGTTACAAGTTTTAATTGCAAGTTTTAAATTTATGATAGTGTTCTGAAATACTTACACATAGATTTAATTTCTGATATTTTAACACCAACTAGATAAAAATATTTCCTATAACTCTCATGTTTATCACTAAGGTCAATTCCTAAGGTAAATAGGTCATGTATTTTATTTTAATAAAAACGGTTTAACAATTTACAGAGAATTACATAAGAATTGAGCCTCTGTTGGCCACTATTTTGGGACATCAATTCAAGGGTTATAGCTCTAATTTTTGGTGATCTTTTAGTTTAAAGTATCCCCTACAAGTTTCATGTTTTGATCTAGGGAATGTTATTTGTAAAAAGTTTGAGATTTTGGCCAAAATATAAAGAGGGTTCAGTAAGCCTAAAAAGGGTCTGCAGAGTGTGTTTTCAACAGAGAATGTTTGAAACCTTTGGGGTATCATCCGAATGTATTTTGGACTGATTTTTGTTCAGTAATTAGTTTGATATGCCAGATACAAAGTTCATGTTTACCACTTCTGGATTTGGCATCTAACAAATTAAATTTTAGGTCCCACAAAAATGTGTGACAGAGAGGTCTGTCAGTCACTGAACCTCAATAGAGACTTTAGGAAGTGTTTTGACCTATCAAGACTTCATCTTTTTGGATCATTTTTGGTGTACAGATAGCTGAATATGTCCTCTACATGTTTTATTTTTTGACCTAAGCTCGGTTCTCATTCTAACTTAAGATGTTTAGGTTCGCAACTCAGAGTGGTCAAGATCTGACACTCTTTGGTAAAACTGTAATCTCTGGAGTTCTATCCAACGAAATCACTTCAGAACAATTTTTCATGAAATATAACTAAAAAATATAGATCTGAACACAAACATCACTTTAATACCATTTTTCTACATTTAGTTATGATTATTTAAAGTTGGTGGAAGAAAATGAATAAGTCCAGAAAATCAGGCTACTTAGGGTCTTGGTTACTTAGCTTATATTGTGTGCATTTTTGACTTATTTTCTTTGAATGCATGTTATAAACTTATACAAATCAAAACTCCAGAATATGTTTAGGCTATAAAACTCAAAAATAAATACATGCAAATACATATAAGGCTTACTCATACATGAACAGTTCCTAAATATCTCTTACGACGCCTTTTTGACTCATTTCTTGTTTTATCTTTTTAGGGTTTGTTATAGAGATGGATTGAGGGTTATTTTGGGGGAGAACATCAGAGGGTTTGAGGGAGTTTCTTACCTTATTTGAAGCTTGGTGAAGGAGATATGAGCTTAGTTTTATAGCACTTTCTTTGAGCTTCCCTTCATTCTCTTTTTTTCCTTCCTTCTTCTCATCTCCTTCTTCTCTCTTGGAACACTCAAAAATTTTTTTGGAGCCTCTCACTCTCACTCTCACTTCTCAGCGGAAATTCATGAGGCAGAGGCAAAACTAAGGTCTTGTTTTTATAGGGAAAAATGCAAATGAGTGTAATTATGGTATTTATTTAAAATTTGAATTTTCTTAAACTTTCATTGGTTGCATGGGAGGTGGTATTTATTCAAGACTTACAAATTCAGATTTTTGGGCTAGTGTGGTTCGGCTAGGGCAGGTTTTGGGCAGATAAAAACTGATTTTGTAATTTATTTAGATTTTAAAATGTATTTTGGTGCATTTTTGTGTATTAAAGTGCATAAAATACTAATTTTATGTACCTAAACCTACTAAAACCTATCATATTAATGTAATTATAATAAATTTTGTCTTTCCGTAATTTATCAAAATTTTGATAGCAATTAAATAAATAAGTGTAGGATTTTAAGTTAAATTAAGTTAGTTTGACTAGAATTGATTTTTTGACTTATTTATTGTGTAGTGATTTTAAATAATTATTTGTTTGCTTTTGTCGAGTTATATTATTATATTATTATATATGTTACTTGTATAAAAAGTATTGGGTCATAATAATACTTAATTTATACATCTTTTTCTCATTTTAAGCTTAAAAAGGCAAAAAAGTGACTTTTTGGGGCACATACTCCTAGGTGGCCGGCCATGCAAGGGAATTTTGGTTATTTTTGTTGTTATTTTACATTTTATTAATTAATTGTATATAAATATCTGATTTTGAATGTCCATGTGTCAAATTTTGAATTTTTAGGACTTTTAGCTGTACCATGGGTAAAATGGTCATTTTATCCTAGTTATAGAAATTTTTGATTTTTAATTTAATATTTTATGTTATTTAGTTAATTTAAGCTATTCCAAGATTTTTCTAAGTGCTAGGGTTTTGCCTCTGAGTATTGGGTCTCTTTTAGGGTTTCCGGGTCAAATTAGGGTTTCGGCTTACTTAGGGTTCGTTCCTTTTTTTGTAGCGACTTAGGTTCTTATCATCTATCCGTCGCTAATACTAGGATTTGAACCGGGCTATTACATTTTCTAAAGTATATTTTGAAAACTTAACTTCTAAGTTTCCTCCAGTTTTCTCTCTGCCTTCTCTCAACTTCTCGGGAGCCTGGGACTTGGTTTTTGATAAACCAGCTGCTGATCCTTAGTATCGGCATCGTGGTCTACTCATCCATCCAGCCAGAATTTTATTCCAACGAAGCTCAATTTTGCACGTGGATTGAGACATTGAGTTTTGAACTCACTGAGGTAGGATCTTAGACTGTATAACTGTTAGAGGGTATTACATGTAATCCTACGTGTTTCTACTATTTAAAAATGCATGAAAAGTAATTTATGTTTCAAATTCAATTTTGGGTTAAAATTGTTTTTCGGCGTTCTGTTGGATGAAATCAAAAGGGGGATGTTCCTTTCGAGGTTTTATGACAGCCTTGAGCTCAGGTATGCTCCTAGGTATCAAAACGAGTATTTTTTAGGCTTGATCTGAGATTTAAAAACCAAAATCGTAGCTCAAAAATGTGATCTGGGCTAGTTCAGTCGACTGAACCTATGAGTTCAGTCGAATGGATCATCATGTTGGAGGTTCAGTCGACTGGACCTGGGAGGTCATTCGAATGAAATGGTTTCTATTTTGGTTCTCTTTTCCAGTGTGTTTTTCAGTCGATTGGAGGGTGGATCCAGTCAATTGAACCTGGGCTATTTTGGAAAATGAGGTGTTTTAGTTCAAGCTTTCCTCGTGCAATGTCTATTTGAGGTTTTTATGGGATTATATGGTTTCAAAAAGGGTTACCGGAAGTTTTCAAAGAGATGGTTTGAAAACAGAGTTTTGGAAAAACGTGTTTGTTGAAGGTTTGGAGCAAGCCCTCGGGGTTGAGTCTCAACTTCAAAAATGTTTGGGTGAAAATCATGTTTTCACATGTTTTGTTTGATCTCCATGGTTTATGGATTTCATCCCTTTTGTATACATGTGTTGTATATCTGTTTTGCTAGTTGATTTTGAAATGTTCTCCATAGATGTACTGTGACAGTGGGTGTGTTGGGTTGGGCTTCCATTGCTCCTCGGTGTAAGCCCAAAAACATGCGCAGAGTAGGTCCCTATGTGCCTTCGGGTTAATCCCCGTAAACGAGGTTGGTGGGTTATTAGTGCCCTCGGGTTGTGGTTTCGTAAACTAAGTGGTTGTGTGGGTGCTTAATGCCCTCGAGTGTGACCCCGTAAACTAAGTCGGTTGCCTCCGTTAATGGCGTTCTTGTTGTAACTCCGTATAGAACTTGTCATTACTAAACCTACGGGTCGAGGGTAATGGAAGAGAGTCTATAATTGTTACCTTTGTCGATGTGGTAGAGTCGGTACATAAGATTACATTTATATCTTTCTCCTCGACAGAGAGGTCTGAGTGGAGCTTACTGTTTTATTTATAGCTTTCCATTAACTGTGGCATGATATCTGTTAGGATGATATGCATAGTTTGAAGGATGAAAATGTGGGATTTTATGAGATAAAACCTTTTTGAGACTCATGTTAGTCTGATAGAAAATTGATGGTTTTTGAGAGAAAAAGCTTTTTAGCTCCCGTGGTTGGGCCCGTGTGTATAATTGTATAGCTTGCTTTACAGTTTTACTGTCAATGTTCTATTGGGCTTCAACTCTCGGTGTGAGATTTTACTGTCAAACCTTTTCAGGTGAGCATGACGAGATGACCTAGTTGCAGAGGTGATGGAAGACTTGTTGTAGTTTATCCTTTTTGAGACATGTATTTACACATGTGATGCCTGTTGAGACTAGTTTTGTACGCCTTTTGGCGATATGTTTATTCATGTATGAGAATGCATATTTTTAGTTTATGAGAGTTGAATTGTGGGGATCTTTTATTAAAATGTTATACATTTTAATTATCAACTGTAAAACCTATTTTTTCAAATCGGTATTTTGGTGGGCTTTCGCGTGACCCGGATGTTCGGGGCGTGACAGTTTTGATCCCTCAATGGATGAAATTTTTTTTTGCAGCAATGTTTGGCTTATGAAGAAGAATGATTTTGTTCTCAATTACGTATCTTCATGCCCCGGTTTAATTCTCTCTAGACAGGTTTAATAAAATCAATCATTTGAATCTTATTTCCAAAAATATAGATGTTTTTCACAGTTTTTGGGCAAAAACTCTCGGGTGTGTCATTGCTCGAGCGATGAGGTGTCTGCTCGAGCGATCTCCGCTGGGTTTCAACGTCAAAAATTATTTTAAATCAAGTTTCTCATAAATGGATTTTGAGTCATAGATGGGTTGTCTAAAGGCATAGTTTTCAAGGAAAGGGTTTTCACATCGGATTGGTTTCAAAAACATATTCGAATTATATTAAAATGGGACTGGGGCGCTACAAAAGTATGTAAAGGTGTTATGGTTTCATCATGGCATTGTGGAATCTACTTGGGAATGAGAATCAGAAGTTCGTAAAAATTACCCCGAGTTATTCAATTCTTAATATGTTTGTGATTTTGAGGACGAAATCTCCCAAGTGAGGGAGAATGTAGTGACCCGGACCTACGTTAATTTCGAAGATTTAATGAAAACAAATATGTTATGCCTAGTAGAGACGCTTGGGAGTGAAAATCATGCGTGAGAACATATTCTTAAACTTATGTGTGTTCGTTAGTGATGGTTGAGGGTGGAATTACGCAGGGGATCGTCGGTGAATGATGTTGTATGGTTCAGTTGCAGCTTCAGTACTTCAGTCCTAGACCAGGTTGACTGCTCGAGCGGAGGCCTGACCACTCGAGTGGTGAGGTGATAGAGAATCTCTAGAGTATGACCGCTCGAGCGGTGGGGATCCGCATGAACGGACTGTCGCGGATCTGGTGTTTTAAAAAGATCGCGAGGACCTTTTTTTTCCCAGTCTTCTTATGTCTCTCTCTCTCTCTAAGGCAAAGGTGAGGTCTAGGGTTTATGTTTGGAGAGTGTGAGAGCCTTCTTGGCCCTTCTTAAAGCGATTTCTTGCGTTCCTCTCAGTGATTCAACTGTTAGAGGTCCAATCTTAGCTTTGGGGATGTTTTCTCGCTGTGCGGTTGGAGATCTTCATAGTTGGAGCTCATGTGAAACCTTGTCTTACGGATCTAGCTTCCAAAAGGTAGGATCTGAGACTTTCCTTGAATAATTTGTCATATGTGTCGTATTTCTCGATTTATAAACTTAAAGGCATAAAATTTGGGTTTACAAAGCCCTAAACTAAAATTTGGGATAATGGGGGTTAAATCATGGGTTTATGAGGGTTGTAACATGTTTACATCTTCACGTTGTTGTTTCTTGTGATTGGATTGAGGAATGAGGTATTAGGGTTTAGGTTTTGAGCTAAAACTATGAAAACTGGGGATTGTGGGTTTAAAGAATTGGTGTGATGAAATTGATGTGATTAAGGGTAAATTTGAGAGCTATCATAGCCTATTGTGAACTTAATCTCATAAAGTTATGTGACACAAGTGGATGTCAAGCCAATAGCATGGGTTCTATGAGTAAAATTAATGAATGTGTGAATGTGATGATTAATACAGGTTTAAGCCCTAAAATAATGAATATATGAATAATGGGATCATGAAATGGTATGGGTCTGGTGAGAGGAACCATTTGGGTTGGACTCACATATGTGTGTGTTGTGTTGTGATATGTTGATAAGGACCGATTTCTGGATCTATGGATCATTTAAGGTTGGGCACGAGTTGCTACTCGGTGAAAGACCGAAAAACTGCACAGATTGGGTTCTCTGCCCGCCGGCTAGCAACCGAAAAAGGACGTTAGTCATGTCGGGATATAGAATGTACCGTTACATCATGGGACCTATGTGACCGGGTTGAAGGTAATGCTACGCGGGTCTATACGCTCGTTCGACTCCAGCGCCTATGACTTTGAACCATAAAATTTGTGAAACATGAGATGACTTGGCAAAGCGTGTGTATGTGTGTGTGAGTTATAATAAGTTGGACTGGTGAAACCTTAACTTAAGAATGTGACTAAAATGGTAAATGTGTTGGTTTAACTAAAATGGTAGAGTAAATGGGTTAACGGTAAATGATAAATAAATTGGGTTCTTTGGTTCATTAAGATGGGTATTTCCATGAATACCATAAGGGAACATGAACACTGATTCTTTGTATAAAAACCTGATTATGCATGGAGAGTTTTTCTCAAAATAGAAGATATGAAATTGATCAAACTGGTATACGTATCCTGCATAATCATCTTCGCATATCATGCATCCATTCAATGTTAGTCTTGTTCCTACGAACTTCAGCTCATGTTATTTAAAAACATTTCAGGTGACAGTAGAAAGAAGGCCGTGGAATAAGACCTGTGGTCGGTGATTCCTTTGGCAGATTCATAGGATTAGATTCCTTTTAGATGGTTGATTTTTGAGAAATGAGTGTAAAGATGTAATTTCTTCTTTTGAATATTTGAATTATTGTAATTATGAACTAGAATACAGTTGTTGTAAGATCTTAGGGTTATATGTTCATGTGATGCGTGCATGCGAGGACGCACCCGTTTGGTTGGGTTGAGTATTTTGATCTCTCAATGGATGATATTTTTTTTGGCAGCAATGTTTGGCTTATGAAGAAGAATGATTTTGTTCTCAATTACGTATCTTCATGCCCCGATTTTATTATCTCTAGACAGGTTTAATAAAATCAATCATTTGAATCTTGTTTCCAAAAATATAGATGATTTTCACAGTTTTTGGGTAAAAACTCTCGGGTGTGGCACTGCTCAAGCGGTGAGGTGTCCGCTCGAGTGGTCTCCGCTGGGTTTCAATGTCAAAAATTGTTTTAAGTCAAGTTTCTCATAAATGGATTTTGAGGCATAGATGGGTTATTTAACGGCATAGTTTTCAAGGAAAGGGTTTTCACATCGGTTTGGTTTTAAAAACAAATTCAAATTATATTAAAATGGGACCGGGGTGCTACACTGCCCATTTGGCAGTGAGATGTAACAGCAAGAACAAATTCAAGAAGAATGGTTTTTAAACGAGAATCAATCAAAATAGAAAATAAAGAAAACAAGTGATAAAGAAAAGGGCATGGTTCTAAATAACATTGAAAGTTGGTTTTGCAAGCAGATTGGACATCCAAAGAAAGATTGCCATAGGTTTAAGAATTGGTTGGTAAAGAACAAAGCACGTATTAATATTATAATGATGATTTTTCAATCCAATTTAGTAAATGCACATAAAAATACTTAGTGGATTGATCCAGGTGCATGTGTTCATATATCATGTTTATTACAGGGCCTTCTCAACCAGCGAAAACCCAGGCATGAGGACCAATTAGTTTCGGGCAATGCTGATGTAGTTCAAGTTGAAACTATTAGGAAGCATCAATTAATCTTGGACACTGGTTTTCCTTAAAGCTTCACGATGTCTTTTATGTTCTAGCTTTTAGGAGAAACTTAATTTCAGTTTCAAAACTTGATACTTTGGGATATTATGTTTCTTTTGGTAATAGACATGTTACTATTTATCGTGGTAATAATTTAGTTGGACATGGACTTTTGGTTGATAGATTGTGCCAATTATTATGTGACGCCCAGAAATTCGAATAACATCCAAAGCGACAAAAGAATATTTTTGCCAAAAAAGATAGAAACAAACTATCCAATAGAAGCTAAAGGCACAACAATGTATCAATATTACATTCCAAAAAAATAAATTCATAAAAGTAAAAAAGGTTACCATTACAAAGATATCAAAGGGGTAACAAAAGCCACAAAAAAAAAAACCTACAGATTAGCTCACTTGAGCCAAGTTCCATAAAATCTTCTATGTAGTCGGTGGTGACCTCGTCTAGCTTATGAAAATCTGACATAAGACGTCATGAGCTGTGACACCTAGTAGAAGCTAAAAATATATACAAGTATTTTACAGACAACATGCAAAGTAAATCACTGAGTATTAAAATAGGATATGCATGATGAGATTCAGGATGGAAATTCTTTATTTATTTATGAAGGTTGATTAAATTAGATTATTCTAGGCTCAACTAGGCAGGAGAACCATCCCAATCCCTATCAACAAGCATAAACCAAGTCTACCGACCGAACAAAACATGGATTCATTCAGCCATAGTGATGACCTTATAGTCGAATTAATTATCCAATAGGGTTATCCAAGGGTCAATGGCATAGATTTCACCATTTTAGCCCTTTGAATCTCAAATCAAGGTTCAGTGTGTGATCTATACGATTCACCATTACCACATGGTACCATGATGTTTCCATATGCTATATTCCCATTCATTTATGTTGTTGTTCGCCATGTTTCTGTTCATACACTGATTGAGGTACACGGTTTAAGATGTGGCATGGCTCAAGACGTGGTGTCACGTCCCAAAAACCAGGTCACGCGAAAGCCCACCAAAACACCCATCTAAGAAAAATATGTTTTACAGTAGGAAATCAAATATAACATTTGGATAAAAGATTTTCCAAGGATCAGCTCTCATAAACAGTAAACATGCATTCTCATACATGAAAAAGTATATCGCCAAAAGGCGTACAAAACTAGCCATCACGGGTGTTAGATGTAAAAGTACATGTACAGAAATAGGAAAAAGTATAGCAAGTCCTCCATCACCTCTGCAACTAGGTCAACTCATCATGTTCACCTAAAAATGTTTTTATAGCAAAATCCCACACCGTGAGCCGAAGCCCAATAGAAATAGACTATATCAAAGCTGTAAAACAGGTCATGCAATCATATAGTGGGAGCTAACTCGACCACAACACCCAAAAGGTTTTCCATCACAAAACCACAAGCTTTTCATCCTTGAAACTGTGCATATCATCCTAACGGATATCATGCCACAGTTAAGGAAAATAGTAAAATAGTATGCTCCACTCGGATACTTAACCGAGGAGATAAGATAAAAAATGAAATCCTATGTACCGACACTTCCACACCTACACGAACAGAGACAACAACTATAGACTCCTGTCCAATACCTTAAACCCCAGCCATTCAAGACTCGCTAGGTAATGACAAGTTCTATACGGAGCTATGACAACAAAGCCACTCACGAGGCAATAAGCTTCTTTACAGATTTCCATAACCGATGGACGTAAGCTAACCAATACCACGTTTACGGGGATTAACCCGAGGGACTGTAGCAAACCCACTCTGCGCACGTTTTGGACTTTCACCAAGTAGCAATGTAAGCCCAACTCAACATATCTACTGTCACGGCACATCTATGGATAACATTTTTAAAAAAAACATAACGTAGCTAAACTACGAAAACCTACAAATAGATATACAACACGTGTATAAAGGATCCCATCCATAAACATGGAGATCAACAAGCATTTAAAACACTTTCCATCAAAACGTTTAAAAAGCTGAGACTCAATCCTAAAAGTTAGCTCCAAACCTCCAAAACACATTTTCACAACTTTCACAAAACTCTTCGTTTTCAAACCTCCTTTCTTTTGAAAACAACTGGAAAATATCACATTCTAGGACCCCACGGGCTCATAGAACTCACCCCAAAGTCAGAACTTTTCTTCTCACACAAAGGAAGAAAAGGGTCAACACCAACACAAAAGGTGTCAACACAAACAGAGGAGGTGTCGACACAAATAGGAAATATGTCAACATAAACAGCGGAGGTATCGACAGAAACATAAAATATGTCGACACGAACATCAATAGAATCCTCAACACCAACAGAAGGTAAATGTGTTGACACAAACAGAAATTGTGTCAACACCAACAACAAAAAGGTGTCGACACAAATAGAAAATGTGTCGACACAAAAGAACAAAGAGTTCAACGTAACAGTCACTGAAGCGTGCTCAACACCACAGAAGGAAAATGTGTCGACTCTAACAGAAAAAGGTGTCGACACAAAACCCAAAATTTCCAAATTTCAGAATAAGCTACAGGCGATGGTGAAAAACAAACCCAAACTACTGAAACATCTTCTCAACTCCAAATTAAACCAACCAAACACTCCCTTAACAACCCACGAGCATACATAAATCCAAAACAACGAAGATACACCGAAAGGAAAGTCTCAAAACCCTGTTCCTCCAACCGAAATCAACCCAAAAGCGATTTTGAACAAAATAATCCAACTTTTGAAACATGAACTAACTTTTCAAGTATTTTTAAACGGTAAAAACAAATATGATTACACGTAATACCCTCAAATAGTTATACAGTCTAGGATCCTACCTTAGTGAGTTCAAAACTCGACGTCTTAATCCACGTGTAAAACCAAACTTCGCCGAAATGAAATTTCGTCTGGATAAAAGCGTAGACCACCGTGCCAATAACAAGGATTGGCAGTTAATTTGTTAGAAACTATGCCTCGGGCCCTCGAGAAGTTAGAGAGAAGGTAGATGTTTTGATTTGAGAAGAAGAAACTTAGTCTCCAAGTTTTGCAAATTATCTCCACAAAGATCTAAAGGCTAGATATTTATAAGCCAAGAAAATATCTTTTTTTTAAATATCTTTTTTTTAAAATTTTTGAAATTCGCACAGTAACTCCCTACAACCACAGAAACCAACCCCGCATGCTTATTTAAACGTAAACATGCATCAAAACGAATAAATCATACATCAAAGGAATATATATGCAAAAACACATCAAACATATGTAAGTCTCAAAAAGAGACGGGTCCGAGTCTCACAACTCTCTCCCCCTTAAGGAATTTTGCCCCCGAAATTTGGTACAAGGTCACGAAGGGAAAAGCTCCGGGTATCTAGCACGCATTCCCGACTCTAGCTCCCATGTAGCTTCTTCAACCCCATGATGAAGCCTTAGGATCTTGACATAAGCAATTGTCCTGCTTCTCAACACTTGCTCCTTTATATCAAGAATCTTCATCGGACGCTCCTCATAAGTGGCATCCTCATCAACCCGCAGCTCAGCCCAATCTAACACATATGAAGGATCAGGCTCATACCTCCATAACATAGAAACGTGGAACACGTTATGCACAGATGCTAACTGAGACGGTAAGGCCAAACGATATGCAACCTCTCTAATCCTGTCAAGGATCTCAAAAGGTCTAATGAAACGCGGCGATAGCTTCCCGCTACGACCAAATCTCATCAAAACTTTACGAGGTGAGACCTTTAGGAACACGTGATCCCCCACTGAAAACTCCAAAGGTCTTCTCCTCTGATCTGCATAACTCTTCTGGCAACTCTATGCTATCAATAGGCGCTGGTGAATCACTATGATCTTCTCTATTGTCTCCCGCACCAAGTCAGGTCCCAAAACTGTGGTCTCTCCCACATTTGTCCAACATACTGATGACCTACACGGCCTACCATACAAAGCCTCATACGGTGCCATCCCAATACTGGACTAATTGTTGTTGTTGTATGCAAACTCTGCTAACGGTAGATGATCCTCCCAAGAACCTTGAAAATCAAGCACACATGCCCTCAACATGTCCTCAAGAATCTGTATTGTCCTCTCAGACTGACCATCCGTCTGGGGGTGAAAAGTAGTACTGATCATCAAGTTCTTCCCCAAATTCTCCTGAAGACTGCCAAAAGCGTGATGTGAAGCGTGGGTCTCGGTCAGAAACAATAGACACTGGCACTCCATGCAAGCGGACTAACTCTCTAACGTACAATCTACTCTGTCGGTCCGCCGAATCCTTCGCGCGGATGGAGAGAAAGTGTGTAGACTTCATCAACCTATCAACCACAACCCAAACGACGTCGTATCCTCTAGGTGAGCGAGAAAGTCCTGATACAAAGTCCATCGTGAAGTTCTTCCACTTCCATTCAGATACTGGTAATGGCTGTAGCAATCCTCCTAATTTCTGGTGCTGTCTTTACCTACAGATAGGTAAGGCACCGAGAAACAAACTGAAGAACAACCTTCTTCATTCCTGTCAAATAAAACTGACGATGTAAGTCATGGTACATCTTCGTGCCTCTAGGATGCACTGCAAGGCGTGAATGATGACACTCATGTAGTAGATCAGCTCAGCATGACTCTGGCACAAACAACCTCCCTGCCAATCTCAGACTCTGGTCTGAACCCACAATCCATCCTGATGTGTCCTCTCCACTAGCAACATGATCTCATATCATTTGAGCTTCTTGATCCGTCTGCTGGACTTCTAACACTCGTGCAATCAAAGCAGGTCATGAAACTACTGAAAACAAGGTGGCCCCCATCGCTGTATCCCCAAGACAGAGATCAAACTTTCCAATCTCTCCAAGCATGTCCCATTCTCGTATAGCAATGGAATCTAACGAGCCAGAGATCTCCTACTGAGAGCGTCAACCACAACACTTGCCTTCCCTGGATGATACTACAAGTCAAAATCATAATCTTGCAACAATTCCATCCATCGTCGTTGGCACAAGTTCAGATTCTTCTGCGAAAATAAGTATTTTGAGCTCTTGTGATCGGAAAAAATCTCGAAATGCTCACCATAAAGATAGTGATGCCATATCTTCAAGGCAAAGACCACGGCTACCAACTCCAGATCATGAGTCGGGCAGTTCTTCTCATACGTCTTCAACTACCGGGAACCATAGGCTTTAACATTACCGCCATGCATCAAAACACATCCCAAACCGTTGCATGATGCATCACAGTACACAGTATATCCCAAGCCTCGCTCTAAAATGATCAACACTGGCAGACTAGTCAACCTCGTCTTCAGTTCCTGGAATGCTGACTCATAGGACTCGCTCCACACAAACACAACTCCCTTTCGCGTCAAACACGTCATCAATGCTGCAAGTCTCGCAAAATTCTTCACGAACCGTTGGTAGTAGCCTACTAAACCGAGAAAACTGTAAATCTCAAAGACGCTCTTCGATCGCTCCCAACCCGTCACAGCATCTGTCTTCGATGTATCCACTGCTACTCCATTTGTTGACACTACGTGTCCAAGAAACCTCACTTCAGACATCCAGAACTCGCACTTTTTGAACTTCGCATACAAGCGATGCTCCCTCAAAGTCTGTAGAACGATACGCAGATGGTCCTCGTGTGCCTCCCTAGTAGGTGAATAGATAAGTATGTCATCTACAAACACCACCACAAAACTGTCCAGATAAGGATGGAAGATCCAGTTCACCAAACTCATGAACGTAGCTGGTGCGTTCGTCAAACCAAATGGCATAACCAGAAACTCGTAGTGACCATAGCAAGTCCGAAAGGCGATTTTCGCTATTTTCTCGTCCCTAATCCTCAACTGGTGGTATCCTGATCTCAAGAATATCTTAGAGAAGTAGCTCGACCCCTTCAACTGATCAAACAAATCGTCTATCCTCGACATAGGATATTTATTTTTCACTATTACCTGATTCAGCTTCTAGTAGTCAATAGACAAATGTAAAGATCCATCCTTCTTCTTGGCAAAAAGAGCAGGAGCTCCCCACAGTGAAGTACTTGGGCGTATGAACCCCCTATGCAGTAGCTCCTGAAGATGTTCCTTGAGTTCATGCAACTCAGCAGGTGCAAAATGATAAGACGACATGGATATGGGAGCAGCTCCTGGAACCAACTCAATGGAGAACTCTACCTCATAGCTCAGTGGCAACTCATACAGATCGTCAGGGAAGACATCTGGATAGTCGCAGACCACCGGAGGTAACTCTCCTCGAGTTCCAATCCCCTCATCCAACATGAGAGCTGCAAGAAGGAAACCCAAGTTGTCCTGGTTCCACACAACACCGGGCATAGACCTCAAACCCTCATCCCGATCACCCACAAAACAAAAATAATCTCCTGTTGGTGTATAGATCGTTACCCTTCGTCGATCGCAATCGATAAAGGCACGATAGGTGGTCAGCCAATCCATCCCTAGGATGACATCAAACGCGGTCATATCTAGAATAAGAAAGTCAAACTCTAAATAACGACCGACGACCTCCAACACGCAGGATCTACAGACAAGACTTAACTTCACATTCCCATTAACTGGGGTCTCTACACTCATAGTACCACCCAACCAGTCCATTTTCAGGTCCAAAGCAGATGCAAAAGCAGATGATATAAACGAATGTGATGCTCCCATGTCAATAAGAACACTGGCCCATGATCTATAGATTAGAAAAGTACCTCTGATCATGGAGGTGGTAGCAACAGTATTGGGTACTACTGGTGCGCTGGATGAACTAGGTCCTGTAAGAACATAAGCTTTGGCCTATCCACTGTGGCCCTAAACTACCGACTGTCTG
The DNA here is from genome assembly GCA_032360265.1 of Heliamphora ciliata. NCBI lineage: Eukaryota > Viridiplantae > Streptophyta > Magnoliopsida > Ericales > Sarraceniaceae > Heliamphora > Heliamphora ciliata. The sequence goes on from JAUMHN010302223.1 coordinate 20,831, forward strand.
CCTGACTGCATTGAGGCGCCCCCATCCACCAATCCAGACGTCTGAGCTCTCGGCTGCAGATACGTCTGTCGTCCCTGGCCAGACGAAACAGCTGATGCGCCTGCTGTACTCTGAATGCTCCCTCTTCGAGGATAGTACCTCTGAATATGCCCAGACTGCCCGCACTCAAAACATACCGGGGGTCCTCTCTCTAGCGCCTGTGACTGCGACTTTTCCTGAACAGGCGCTGCACTCTGGCACTGTGTCGCACGATGTCCTGGCTGCTAGCATCTACGACAAAGTGCCCTCTGATTCGACTATCCCGTTGAGACTACGAGATGTGTGGATGCAAAAGACTGTGGCTGATATGACACCACCGGATAAGAACTCGGACCGGATGTCCGTTGACATTTGTCATTGCATCCCCGGGACTATGCATAACCCCCGTCCTGTTGACTCCTACTGTCTCTATCCCTACGCGACTCATTTAGAGTGTCCTCTACTTTCATGGCCATCTGTACCAACTCTGTATAGACCTACATCTGGAATGCTGCCACTCTGTCTCGGATAAAGGGCCTCAAACCCCTCTCGAACTGCTTCGTACAGAATTCGTCAGTAGGTACGATCTCCTGCGCAAACTAGGATAGACTGGTGAACTCAGCCTCATACTCCACCACTAATATCGTCCCCTGAGTTAAGAAGAGGAAATCCTCTCTGTAGCAATCCCTCAACGTTGCCGAAAAGTATTTCTCCAGAAATACCTTCCTGAATGCCTCCCAAGTGCCTGCCACTGTGGTCTTGGCAAACTTTCACCACATATGAGCACTCCCTCTCAGCTGGAAGGCGGCACATGTAACCCTCAAATCATCTTCCTCAATTTGAAGCAAATTCAGGATCCTAGTAACCAGCTCCAGCCACACAGTGGCAACCGTGGGGTTGGGATCCCTAGAAAAGATTGGAGGGTCCAGACTGTGAAACTCACGCATCGCAACCATCGCCCTCGATTCAGGTATGTTCTTCCGTCCCCTAGCGGCCTAGCTAGTTTCTAGATGGAGCCGGCCATCTCACGCAACAGATCTCCCTCAGCAACAGGTCCTTGGGGTGCATTAGCATCCCCAACATTTGGGACTGGAACGTCCCTTCGGCCAGAACCACAGCCACAGCCTCGACCTCGGCCTCGTCCTCCCCGCGTAGACATAACTCTATACAAAAGCAACATAACAGGATAAACATCTATACAACATGTTATTGCTAACGTAAAAAACAGATCACATATAAGCATGCTAACACATAGCCACTTAGATCATGTCATCACATCTCACATACTGAGGAGAACCAACAAGAAAGACTCGTTCATCTGGATAACCCACTTAGATTCCTAGCTAAAAATCACGTAAGTGAAATGCGTCTCTAACATGGCTCCCAAGTTTGTTAATCTAAATGCCCAAAGGCAAGACTAATCAATCCTAAGGTTCAACCTCCATACCCACTTATACACATCTATCACGCTAAACAGGCTATCATGCATATGTAAGTAAACACTTCAACATATACAATCAAGCACACATACAACCTTATAAGGTTATGTACCCTCTTTCCCATGGCTCATAGGTATTCGAACCTAGAGCTCTGATATCAAGTTGTCACGCCCCAAACACTAGGGTCACGTGAAAGCCCACCAAAACACCAATTTAAGAAAAATAGGTTTTATAGTAGGAAATCAAATATAACATTTGGATAAAAGATTTCCCAAGGATCAACTCTCAAAAACAATAAACTTGCATTCTCATATATGAATAAATATATCGCCAAAAGGCGTACAAAACTAGCCATCACAGGCGTTACATGTAAAAACTATGGCAAGTCTTCCATAACCTCTACAACTAAGTCAACTCATCATGTTCACCTAAAAATATTTTTACAGCAAAATCTCACACCATGAGCTGAAACCCAATAGAAACAGACTATATCGAAGCTGTAAAGTAGGTCATGCAATCATATAATGGGAGCTAACTCGACCACAGCACCCAAAAGGCTTTCCATCACAAAACCACAAGCTTTTCATCCTTGAAACTGTGCATATCATCCTAACTGATATCAAGCCACAGTTAAGGAAAACAGTAAAACAGTATGCTACACTCGAATACTCAACCTAGGAAATAAGATAAAAAATGAAATCCTATGTACTGACACTGCCACACCCACACGGACAGAGACAACAACTATAGACTCCTGTCCATTACCCTAGACCCCAGCCATTCAAGACTCGCTAGGTAATGACAAGTTCTATACGGAACTACGACAATAACGCCACTCACGGGGCAATACGCTTCTTTATGGATTTCCACAATCGATGGGCGTAGCCTAACCAATACAACGTTTACGGGGATTAACCCGAGGGACCGTAGTGAACCCACTCTGCGCACGTTTTGGACTTTCACCAAGGAATAATGTAAGCCCAACTCAACATATCTACTGTCACAGTACATCTATGGATAACATTTTTGAAAAAAACATAACGTAGCTAAACTACAAAAACCCACAAATAGATATACAACACGTGTATAAAGGATCCCATCCATAAACATAGAGATCAACAAGCATTTAAAACACTTTCCATCAAAACGTTTAAAGAGCTGAGACTCAACCCTAAAGGTTAGCTCCAAACCTCCAAAACACATTTTCATAACTTTCAAAAAACTCCTCGTTTTCAAACCTCTTTTCTTTTGAAAACAACAAGCAAATATCACATTCTAGGACCCCACAGACTCATAGAACTCACCCCGAACTCAGAACTCTTCTTTTCACACAAAGGAAGAAAAGGGTCAACACCAACACAAAAGGTGTCGACACAAATAGAGGAGGTGTCAATACAAACAAAAAATGTGTCAACACAAACAGCAGAGGCGCCGACACAAATAAAAAATGTGTCAACACAAACATCAACAAAATACCCAACACCAACAGAAGGTAAATGTGTTGACACAAACAGAAATTGTGTCGACACCAACAACAAAAAGGTATCAACAAATAGAAAATTTGTTAACACAAAAGAACAGAGAGATCAACGTAACAGTCACTGATGCGTGCTCAACACCACAGAAGGAAAATGTGTCGACCCTAATAGGAAAAGGTGTCGACACAAAAAACCCAAAATTCCCAAATTTCATAATAAGCTACAAGCGATGGTGAAAAACAAACCCAAACTACTGAAATAACTTCTCAACTCCAAATTAAACCAACCAAACACGTCCTTAACAACCCACAGGCATACATAAATCCAAAACAATGAAGATACACCGAAAGAAAAGCCTCAAAACCCTTTTCCTCCAACCGAAATCAACCCAAAAGCGATTTTGAACAAAATAATCCAACTTTTGAAACATAAACTAACTTTTCATGCATTTTTAAACAGTAAAAACACATATGATTACATGTAGTACCTTCTAACAGTTATACAGTTTAGGATCCTACCTCGGTGAGTTCAAAACTCAACGTCTCAATCCACGTGCAAAATCGAATTTTGCCGAAATGAAATTCTGTTTGAATGAAAGCGTAGACCACCCTGCCAATAACAAGGATCGACAGTTGGTTTGTCAAAAATCAAACCCCGGGCCCCCGAGAAGTTGGAGAGAAGGTAGAGGTTTTGATTTGAGAAGAAGAAGCTTAGTCTCCAAGTTTTGCAAAATATCTCCACAAATATCTGAAGGCTAGATATTTATAAGCCAAGAAAATATCTTTTTCTTTCAAAAATATCTTTTTTAAAAATTTTTAAAATTCGCACAGCAACTCCCTACAACCCCAAGAACCAACCCTGCATGCTTATTTAAACGTAAACATACATCAAAACGAATAAATTATACATCAAAGAAATATATATGCGAAAAGACATCAAACATATATAAGTCTCAAAAAAAGACGGGTCCGGGTCTCACAAGTGGCACAACTCAAGACATAACACGACTCAAGATATAGCATGACTCAACACATCCATGGACCTATCTCATTATTCTAAACAACATTTATTCAAAAAAATCAACGATTAAAAGATGTGATCCCCGAAACCCAAACCACATGAATATAAGCATACAACTTCATGGTATAAAATACTAACTTGTCATTTTGATTTGAATTCTTATTCAAGATGTAAAGCTAGCATGTGTATACCCAATTTTATCAGGACATGGTTTGGTACACTCACACAATCCATATAAGCATGTTATATACTATAATTTAAACTTTAACATATTAACATGCAACCACTTAACCACATTATTTTTAATAACATTCTTTCACAACTATATACACACAAATCAATAACATAGAATGACAACTAATACAACAAGAGACACTTAAAAATTCACCTTGGTATTTCTTAATCTCTGAAGTTCCATATGGAAGTTGAACATTCTTTTGTTTCGGGTTGAACATTCGTGTTAATCTTTGACACATTGGGCTTGAATCTATTCATTGATCTTGATTTCTTGTTGCGTGAACCTATTCTTACTTTTATTTTCTTCTGAATCGCATTGTTATAAATTTCGGGGCGTGACAAAATCCAAAACTCATTTTGGTATTTAAACACAATAAACACATAACCAATCTCCTCTCTTCCAACTCACACACTTTTCATGTTTTTATAAAAAAAAAAATAGGGTTTTTACTCTCCAAACAAGTCTCTTGGCATTTAAATACAAATTTAAAATAATCATGCATTCAATACAAGAATCTATAAATAGTTTAGAATCCTACCTCAGAGAGTTAAAACTTGTCGAAAGACTCAAACTTGCCAAAATAAAATTCCACTTGGTTGGATGTGTAACCCTCGTCAAGTAAGCCAACTTTCGTTCTTGTGGCCTTGTGAGAATCCAAGCCCAAGGCCTTCAAAAATGGAGGAGAAGAAGAAAGTAGCTTGGGTCCTTCAATGGAGAGAGAGAGAGAGAGAGAGCTTCTCCAAGAAGCTTGGGCATAAGGCCCAAGCCACAATCTATGCATGCCCAAAGTCTCCCCATGCACTCATGATATATTTTTAACCCACATACATGCATTTTTATCATTGAAATTAATATTTTTAAATTTATATTAATTCAAAATTTATTTTCTTGAAAATTATCAAATTTTAAAATTATTCCCGAATTAAAGTTCTCGGGTATTCGCGCACACCAACGGGTCTAACAAAAGATTTGTTTAAAGGTTATCGGGCCCACTGACCTTATGTTTATATGAAATGCGCATAAGCTAAACATTAATAGACAACACATGAAATCATCACGCAAGCATTTATCCAATTAAATTAGAATAGAACCGGGCCTCATAACCTTTCCCCTTAAGGAATTTCATCCCCGAAATTCAACACAATCCAAGACAAAAACAACTTTGGGTACTTGGAACAAATTTCAGACTCACGTTCCCCTGTGGCTTCATCAGGGGCCTCATCGACACCATGATGAAGCCACAACACCTTAACATAAGCAATTGTCCTTCCCCTTAAAACCTGCTCCTTGGTATCCAAGATCTTTATCGATCTCTCTTCATAGGATATATCTTCCTCAATGGTTAACTCGGCCCAATCTAACACGTGAGAAGGGACAGGCTCATACTTTCGCAACATAGATACATAAAAGACGTTGTTCACAAACGAAAGTTGCAGAGACAAGTTAAGACAATATGGCACCTCTCCAATCTTTTCAAAGATCTCAAATGGCCTAATAAAACGTGATGATAACTTTTCACTCCGACCAAAGATCATCAAGCCTTTACGTGGCGAGACTTTCAAAAACATGTGATCTCCCACCTCAAACACTAAGGGTCTTCTTCTTCTATCAACATAGCCCTTTTGGCGATTTTACGTTGTCACTAGATGTTGACGAATAAAAAAAATCTTCTCAGTCGTTTATGTTGGGATGGAAATTTCAGGATGTAATGATAGTGCATATGAATCGAATCAAAAAAATTTCGGACGGAGAAATGCCGAAACAAGATCCAAATTAAAATTTTTGGTACCGAACAATCAAAAATATAAATTGAGTATAACTCCCAAAGTTAGAACATGATTATAACTTTGAAATTTAGTTAATCTGATTTTGTTTACTACAATAATCTTTAGTCAACAACTCGCCACGATTTTTGACTAGCAGTCAATTTACCAATCAAACCTTCTACTGTATTCTCGAACGCCAAGAACACAATAGAAGTGTGGGATTCATTCTTTATGTTTTTCAAACTTTAACTGGCTACACTTTAGATTTTTCACGAAAGACGTGGAAACCCTAATTTTTAGATTGAATGATTAATTCTCTTGTGGCCAGGGTTTATAATTGCGTTTATATAGGCTACAGTAGAGACCTATGGAGTAAATAAGATGTGGACTTCTAATGTAATTATAAAATCTTACCTTAACCCAGAAGTAATTTCATAAAAAATTAACTTATAATTCATTTCACTAAAGGAATTATAATTGCATTCCTAACCTTATTCTCAAAATCAAATTAATCGAGCTACTATTATTAAATACTTATTTATTTTCTTCCAAGTTAAGATTACACAGATACCCCGATTAAATTAAATTATTGACAATTATATTTAATCGTTCTCTTTATAAAATTCTTAAAACCTTCCGCTTAACTTATTTGACATGTCTGATTATAAAATTCACATGCATGGTTTTGCATGGTTAAAACTTATAATCTTCTTTAAAGGGGGTATCATCAATCCCGATCATAGGACGTGAATTTCGTCAATAATTAATATCCACCATAAAATCAATGCCATTATCGAATTTAACGGGATTATAGACCTGTAAAACATCGCACCCTTTAATGAATCAAAATAATGAATATTAAATATACCTATATAATAATTATTTTGGGATTAAAAGTATAAGCACTCATAATAATCATGGGGTGTAAATTATTTTATATAACTAGTATAAAATTAATTATCTTAATGTGTTCATGTTCAATACACATAAAGTGTACTAGCACAATAAGTTAGAATAATTATCGAAACAATTACCGTTTCCCATAATCAAGACAGATCTACTAAAATATTGTGTTACAATCGTACTGATAGTGTGTCTAATTCCATCTAAGACTGTGAACTATAAATATATATTCTACAAGAACTGATAATCTGGTATTCTGTGTGTAAGCCGAACTCTATACACTAGATTAAATACTATATAGAATAAAAGACACCCATGCACAATATTAAATAAATAATGTAAGCACATACATTTGCTCATTAAGATTCTCATTAAAATAAAAAAACTCATTTTATTAAGAAATAAAATTAAATACCAAAATCCAAACACTGATTTTTAGTATACATCCTTGACAATTTCACATACTAATTCATGTCCTAACACAACTACCTCACCCACGTCGGTCCAACAGATTAGTGACCGTGTATTACAAAGCCTTGAATGGCGCCATCTCGATACTCGATTAATAAATGTTCTTATATGCAAATTCTGTCAAAGGTAGATGATCTTCCCATGAACCACAAAAATCTAGTACACATGCTTGTAACATATCCTCCAAATTTTGTATGGTGCACTCGGATTGGCCATTTGTCTAGGCATGGAAAGCGGTGCTAAAAAATAAGTTTGTTCGCAACGGCAGTTGAAGTCTTTCCAAAAATGTAATGTAAATCGAGGGTCTTGATTAGAAACTATGGATACCAGTACTCCATGAAGTCGAACAATCTCTCTAACATACAACCTTCTAAGTTTGTCCACAGAATCCGTCATTCAAATTGGATGAAGTGCGCGAACTTGGTCAACCTATCTACCATGACCCAAACGGCATCGCGTCCCCTCGGTGATATTGGAAGTCCCGAAACAAAGTTAATCGTGATGTTCTCCCACTTTCATTCTGATACGGGTAACAGTTGTAATAATCTTACTGATCTTTGGTGTTCAGTCTTCACTTGTTGACAGGTAAGGCATTGAGAAATGAAGAGCACCAATCCTTCTTCATTCCTTTCCACCAAAATTGGCAACGTAAATTATAGTACATCATCATACCTCCTGGATGCACTACAAGGCGAGAGAGATGAAACTCACAGAGCACCTCCTCGCGACACAACTCTGGCATGAAAAGCCTTCCATATAATTTTAGATTTTAATCAGAACATAAAACCCATCCCTTGATGTCATCACTGCTCAAAATACGATCATGAATCATCTGGGCCTCACTGTTCTGCTGCTGAGCAGCGATAACGTGACTGAGAAGCGTAGGTTGCGAAACCATCGTAAATAAAGTAGCACACTCATCAAATTCGTTGAGATGTAAATCAAACTCACCAAGATCCACATCATCTTTCATTCTCGAATGGCCACAAGGGCTAAGAAACCTTGAGATTTCTGGCTAAGAGCAACTGCCACTACATTAGCCTTTTCCAGTGGTATTGCAAGTCAAAATCATAATCCTCCATATACTCCATCCATCTCTATTGACGTAGGTTTAGGTCCTTCTAACAAAAGAGGTATTTCAAGCTTTTATGATCCAAGAACACTTCAAAATGCTCACCATACAAATAATGCCTCCATATCTTCAAAACGAAGATCATAGCCGCAAATTCTAAATCGTGAGTCAGGTAGTTCTTTTCATGAATCTTCAACTGTCGAGAGCCATATGCAACCAGTTTTCCTTGTTGCATCAAAACGCAACCAAGACTACTATGAGAAGCATCACAATAAATCATGTAATCCAACCCTCGCTCCATAACACTAAGACATGTGTGCTAGTTAACCTTTCCTTTAGCTCCAAGAAGGCGAACTCACAAACTTCACTCCATGTAAATTTGATCCCTTTATGTGTAAGATGCGTCACAGGTGCGGCAAGTTGAGAAAAATCTTTAAAAAATCGTCAGTAGTAACCCATCAACCCCAAAAAGCTCCAAATCGTCAGTAGTAATTTGTCATACAAATTTTGCCAACATCGGGGGATGGTTTTCTTCTCTTGTAGACAGCCATGGCATCGTACTAGGAAGTGCCCACAGAAGGGACAGCAGCAGAGTCAGATTCATGAGAGGGCCACGTTTTCGTGTTTTTAGTGTGGCTAGGCGGGTCACATCCATCGGGACTGCCCTCAAGGAGGGAATATTCAGGGTGCTTTAGGAGCACATTTGGGGTAGGCATCTAAGGAACAACAAGGCTACAGCCTGTCACAGCAGTAGTTGGGGATGTAGTCAATGAAGACCGCAGAAGGGGCGACTTCAACCCAGTCTATAAGACAACTGGGAGCTAGGAGGAATAGTGGGCAAAATTAGAGAAATCAGAGACGAGTGTACTCCCTCGTGGAGCCCAATACTTTGGTGGCACCTACTGTGCCAAATACCACATCTAGCTCGTCGATTATCCGAGGGACCTTTATAGTGTACCATTCTTGGGCCAGTGTTCTTGTTGATACCACAGCATCATATTAATTCATATCATCTGCATTTGCATTTGCATTGGAGCTAGAGGTAGAAGTCTTGGGTAGTGCTTTATGTGTGGATACACCAATTAGTGAGACTACTGTGTTTAGATGTGTTTGTAGAGCTTGTGAAAGGGAGATATCCTATCCTTATCTAGTGTTCGATTGTATTGTACTCGATATGGATTCATTTGATATCATATCAGGGATGGATTGGTTGAGCACTTTTTGTGCCTTTATTGATTGTGACTAGCGAAGAGTGTTTGTTTACACACTGGAGGGAGACTCTTTTTATTTTGTGGGTGACCGAAATGACAGTTTAGTGCTTAGACCTCATAGTTTGGGGGACCGTAATAGTCTTAGCCTCCTTTTCTCTGCCTTGTCTACGAGTGAGACTGACTTTTCTCTGCCTTGTCTACGAGTGAGACTGACTTCACTCGTAGAGAGCTTCTTCCTATTGTTTGTGAGTTTCTGAATGTATTCCCAAATTATTTGTTTGAGCTTTGGCCACAACGAGAAGTTGAGTTTTTCATTGACCTCATTCTAGGGATTGCCCTCATCTCTATACCTTCATATTATTTTGTACCGACTGAGTTGTTGAGTTGAAGGTGAAGGTCCAAGAGTTGTTGGATAAAAGTTTTATCTGTCCTAGTGTGATGCCTTGGGAAGCTCCGATATTATTTGCGAAGAAGAAGGATGGATCCTTAAGCTTTTGTATTGTCTATCGTAAGTTGAATCATGTAACCGTCAAGAACAAGTACCCTATGCATCATATTGATGACTTGTTTGATCAATTGAAGGGCTTGTGTTTTTCCTCTAAAATCGATTTGAGATTGGGTTGTCATCAATTGCGGGTCATGGAGGAGAATATTTTGAAGACGGCTTTTCGCAATTATTATAGGCATTTGGAGTTTCTAGACATGCCATTTGGACTGACTAATGCACTGGCGATATTCATGGATGTCATGAACTGTATCTTTCACCCATACCTCGATAGGTTTGTGGTAGTATTTGTGGATGATATTCTCATTTGTTCACCTTCGGCAAAGCCGCATGAAGAGCATCTTCGGATTGCTCTACAGTTGTTGTAGAAGCATCGTCTATATGCAAAGTATGATAAGTGTGAGTCTTGGTTGCCCGAGGTTAAATTTTTAGGGTACGTAGTTTCGGGAGACGAGGTAGCGGTAGATTCTTCTACGATAGAAGCTGTGATGAATTGGGAGAGATCAAAGAGTGTGTTTGAGATTCGGAGTTTCTTGGGCTTGGTAGGTTATTATCGTCGATTTGCAAAGGATTTTTCTAGGCTTGTAGTGCCCATGGCACGCCTCACTTGGAAGGGGATTAAGTTCGTGTGGAACAACAGTTACGATCTTGCCAACTAGACATTGAAGGAAAGGTTGACGAGCACACTTATTTTGATTGTACTAGAGAGAGAACTTAGCTATGCCATTTATTGTGAAGCATCTCACGAGGGGTTGGGTTGGGTGGGCTGTTGATGCAGCAGGGCAAGGTGGTTGCTTACGGATCGAGGTAGTTAAAGACGCATGAGAAGAACTATCCTACTCATGACTTGGAGCTCGTGGTGGTGGTGTTTTCTCTAAAGACCTAGAAGCATTACTTGTATGGAGAGCGCTTTGAGGTGTTCTTGGATCATAAGAGCTTGAAGTACCTATTTTTGCAAAAGGACTTGAACTTACATCAGAAGAGATGGATGGAGTTTTTGGGTGATTATGTTTTTGAACTGCAGTATCATCTGGGCAAGGCCAACGTGGTGGCCGATCCCCTCAGTTGAAAATGCTTGGGCTCTTTAGCTCGTGTTTCCATTAGGGAGTGGAGTATGCTCGGAGAGGTCAGCGAGTATGACTTTCATCTTGATGAGGTTAGTGACCATACTACCTTGTTCACGGTGGTTTCTCATACCACTCTTGTTCATCGCATCGTGGAGGCTCAACAGCAGGATGTGGAGAGTTTTCTATTTCAGGAGCGAGTCTTAAGTCGCAAGGATGCCAAGGAGTGGTCTATTTACTCCAATCAGAGTTTGAGGTTTACGGGGAGGATCTTTGTGTCGAAATCATGTCATGATGATGTGTTCCGTGAGTTTTATCATTCTCATCTTGCGGTGTATTCGGGTGACACCAAGATGTACCATGATTTACGTTGGCAGTTCTGATGGAAAGGTATGAAGAAAGACACTGCACTTTTCGTTTCATGTTGCCTTACTTGTCAGCAAGTGAAAGTCAAGCACCAAAGGCTAACAGGATTATTGCAGCTATTGCCTATGTCAGACTGAAAGTGAAAGAATATCACCATGGATTTCGTTTCAGGATTTCTAAGGTCACCGATGGGGCATGAAGCCGTGTGGATTGTGGTTGATAGATTCACTAAGTCTGCGCACTTTCTTCTTATTCGCATGACATATCCAGTTGATAAGCTTAGCAGGGTTGTATGTGAGCGAGATAGTCAGACTCCACAGAGTGCCAGTGTAAAATTCGGTACCCAAAAATAACAATAAAATAAAAATAAATTAGTAAATACTTTTAAAATGAAATTTCTAACAAAACTTTACGTTTAAAATTAGAATCATAAATTAATATTAAAATTCACAAATTTCAAATAATCATAAAAATAGGGAACATGCAGTTTAAAAATTTCCTCGACAAATTCGTCTGTACGATAATTCATAAAACGACATTAAAAGTTTATACCCACGTGTCAAAGTATTAATGCAAAATTTTTCTAATGGCCGAACTGCTGCGCCACCCTCACGTCATGACCCACCACTACCTGTAATAACATGTACTCAAGATACGAATAGAAAAAAACGAACATCTCAAAATGAATGAAATTCTTGAACCTAATCTCGATAAGAAAAGCCAACTAAACCGTTTAACTTTCTCGAGCCCGAGACCCGGGATAGAATGAGACTAATATATATATATATATATATATAAAATCTTAATATTGTGGTTAAAAATTTAAACTTTAAATCCAAGTCAATCTAAATCAAGGGTTAGGCCAGAAGAGCTAAGAAATGAACCTGAGGAATTTCTTTATGAAATTCTTTAATAATAAAAATAAAAGAAAATTTTAATTTAAAAAAAAAGAAAATAAAAGTGGTTGGCCACCTAGGGGCTTGTGCCCAAGTTTAGTAGACAAAGGTTAAGCAAACTAACCCATGGTTAGCCAAGCTTCTCAAGAAAGCTTCATCCACTAACTTCATCTATAAAAACAGACCCTCCACTCCCTATTTCTTCTTTAAAGCTTTGGCCATAAAGAGAGAGAGAGAGAGAGAGAGAGAGAGAGGAACAAAGAAGAAGCAAGAAGCAAGAAGAAGAAGCAAGAAGCAAGAAGATGAAGCAAGGAATTAGGAGGATCCATAGAGCTATAAAGCCAAGTCCATGATCTCTATGGCCAAGGAGTAACCCATAACAAGGTAAGAAAGACTCTCTTTCCCATATTCTTGCTCATCTCCAAGTCTCCTCTCACCATTCTCAAACTTAAATCTAAGATCATGAATCAAAACACAAGAATAAAGGTGTCAAGGTTGAGATTTTGGGGCTGTTTAGAATGAGTGGTGTGTTTTTTGAGTTTGCATGTGGTTTTCCATTAGAATATTTGAATGTTAAGGTTCTGGAGTTTTGGTTTTTAAGTATACACACTATGCATGCAAAGAAAATAGGATCAAACTTGACATACACCATGCTAGGAGAATGAACCAAAACATGGCAGAGTTTTTAAAGTTTTAGCTTGTTGGATTGATTTTTGTAAACTCATAACTAATTATAGACAAATTTTTTGAGGTTGTACCTTATGTCCAAACTTATATTTTTGTGTTATCTTTCATCTAAAATTGGTTTGAACTAATTTGAGTTTATAAAACTTGAAATGTGACTTTTCTTCCAAAACATGTCATTTTTAGACCAGCTTCTGCTGCAAAGGTAAAAACCATATTTTTAAATGAGAGCTGAGCTTTGGTGTTTTCATGAAAGTTGTAGCCAACATGTTTATCTAGCTACCTATTATAAATGATCCTCTGTTGTTGAGATTTGGTTGGTCAAAACCCCTCTGTAACTTGCTAGTCATGTTTAGTGATCAAAATAGCTTGTTGTCGCATCTTTTTGTGTAGCCCAAATCCCCTATTTTTAGTGACTTATTCCAAATGTGGTCTTTATGAACAATGTTAGAGACATTTGAATCTAAATTTTGTACAAACATTAGGTCCATTAACCACTGTTTGGTCCCTCAAATGATTTTTGAACTCTCTATTATTTCTGTTGGAAGTTCAGCTTTGCTGAGTTTTAAAAATCTAATTAGACCCATTTTCTTAATTGAGTTGTTTCTCAAATAGTTTATTAAGAACTGCCCTGAGAACTCTTCATAAGAATTATTGAGGACATCTTGACCTAAAACATATCCAAAATGCAGCTTGAAAGAACCTGTTTTGATGCCCCAAACGCGTGACCTTCTAAGGTCCTTTTTCTGAACAATTTTTAAAGTGCTCCTAAACCATTTTCGCTTGTGAAGATCAAATCACCAAGTAGCTTTAGGATTTAGCCTAAGTGCCCTTCATGAGAGTTGTAGTTAATATTTAAATCTAATTTGTGACCAAAAATCGAAACCAAATTTAAGATTTAAATCCCTCAAAAAGTTGCTGCAAGTTGTAATTAAGTTGCCGAATATTTAGAAGTAAGTGATAAAAATGGTTTAAGTTAAATTCTTAAGCAAGCTAAGGCTTGAGCAAGTGCTTAGTGTATTTTAGTCTTAAAAAGGAGGTATAACCGTGGTCCCTAAAATCGTAGAAATATTCAAAAGTCCTAACCATTTTAGTACTTTACATTCTAAAGAGTAGAATCCCGTGTTTACGGTTAAGCTATGTTTTTGCTTGCTAGGCACGGAGGACTTGTCACTCGGGGGTCAAATCTAGCATATTGGTGAAGGCTCGATTTATTTACAGGTATAAGATAAGGTGAGAGTGCTTAACTATTATCTTGAACATAAATCTGTGAATGGTGTTTTAAAATGCTTTGATGCGCATGTTTTGAACTTTAAGTTTTGATGAATGACAGCATGAATTATTATTTTCAAATGTCACGATATTTTCAATTCAAATATGCTATCTATGATCTTTTGAAGAAGCATGTGTGTGAAAGATGTTTTTATAAAATGTTGCTAATGTTGCATTGTTGTCCCAAAGTGCCAAGTAATAAGGGTTTTCGGCCCATTATATCCCGTTAGGGGAGGTTACCTTACTATGAGTTTTTAATTTGTCCCTATAGGGTTAGTTTCTCATTGAGCGGTGATTTTTGCCTTAAAGGTTTTTGGCCTGAATCCAAGGTTATAGCACATATCACACGTGCTTGGTGGAGAGTGGTCCTCATTTTATCATGTTAATATTTGTGCATTGTGAATTGAGGTTACAGTACCGTTGGAACTCCTGATCGTGAGGTTGACAACTACTTAGACACTATTGGGATTTGGGTTTAGTTACTGGAAAGTGGTTTCATTAAACTATAACGGTTGAGCCAAGATACTTTTAACATATTGAGAATGTTATATATAACTTGTGATATTTTCATGATAAAGCAAATGCATCAGTTTCAATGCTTTTTGTGGAATGTATGATGAACTGTTTTCATAAAGTATTTTTTGTTTATCTTTAACTGAGTAGTTGTCTTTGTTTCTATTCATGATGATGCGAAGCGCACTCTTCTATAACCTCTATGGTTGTAGATAACAGGAATGGCTAGGAGTTGGTCCACCACAGGTGTCGTCTTGTAGCTTAGAAGCTGATGTCAGACGCTATTTTGGTTTAGTTTTCTTTTGTTTAATTTTGTACTTAGTAAAACATCGTATGATGAGAACTAAGGTTATGTTGTTTTTAAAAGCAATGAATTTACTTAGGATGGTGTATCCCTCGAAACTTATGTTTATCCATTTCCTTTCTTAAAGGCTTGTGGTTGTTTGAAGAAGAAGTTATTGACTCTTTTTATGTTGTAAGCCTTGTCTTTTTTCGAGGTCGTCGAGTCTGCATCAGGATCATACTCCACTGCACAAGTCGAGTACCTTGTGAGAGCGGGGTGTGTCATCTTAGTATCAAAGCTCTATGATATAGGTCTTGTAGACTTGTTAAAGCGTGGTCTGTGGTAGACTGTAAGATAAGTGCGTTGTCTCGCGATTTGTTATATAGAGTGGTTTAGACCAAGGGTTGCCATACCTTTGCCTTCGGGTATCTGACTAACTAGCTTTGAGGTCCATTCGGGAAACACATTCTGCAGGCTTAGGGTCCTGATTGGAAGTCTAAGTAAATTATTATATTAAGGGAGATGACCCTTGTGTTGTTAAACCTTCTATTAAACAGTCTGTTCTTATCTTTATATCTATAAGTTGGACTCCTATGTTAAGTCCTAATTCATACCTTTCTTATAATAGGTATACGCATGGAGAACTCAAACAGAGCATCAGTCAACTCGAATCAGTACAATGAGACACAACAAGAAAAGTCTCCACTAGTGGGATTGGTGGAACCTGACCTAACCGATAGGATGTTGGAGGCGATTGCAAGGATGACGAAACAGAACGCGAGGTAGATCGCAATGCAAGCTGAGAGGAATAGTAACTCCATAATCAAACAATTCAAGAACCTGGATGTAGAGGAGTTCACAGGGACTCTTAACCCCGTAAAGGCTGAGAACTGGTTGAAGGATACAGTTCGTAACCTAGATAGGCTGGGGGTAGATGAAGACGATAGGATTGACCTCATATCATTTATGTTTAAAGGAGAAGTGTACCACTGGTGGGAAGCCACAAAGCGGTTATTGAAAATGCCGATGCTAGGAGTTTAACCTTTCATACCTTAGAGAGTTACTTAGGACTGTTTTGTGAGGAAATTTGATGAACAATACAAGCTCATAACCTATAAGTACGAGAAACAGCAAGAACTCATCGACCTCGAGGAAGGCAGGATAACTGTGATAGAATATGAGATGAAGTTTACAGAGTTGTCGTGGTATGCTACCCAACTTATACCCGATAAGGAGACGAAGTGTAGAAGATTTAAAAAGAGGTTGATGTTTTCGATTAGAACGAGGTTGACAGTCCTCAACATGAATAGCTATGCAAGTTTAGTAAACAAGGCAAAGATGATCGAGAAGGATGTGAATGAGAGAGAAGAAAGACGAGAATACTTTAAGAAGTGCAAGTTTAGGAATACCTCGATAAGCAAAGCAGGAGAACATGGTCCTAAGGGTAATGCCCAAAGGCCATCAGCTTTTTTAAGACAAAGTTATCAGTCAACTACAAAGAATTCTAAACCAAGAGGGGATCGATTAAATAAGAAAGCATCAAAACGAGCAAGGGAGTCAAAAATGAATGATTGTTCCAAGTGTGGAGCTTTTGACCACTTTAAGAAGGATTATCCAAGGATCAACCAAGGAATCATCTGCTATCGTTGTGGTGAATCGGGGCACATAACTACTTAGTGCAGACATTCTGGGCTACCGGCACAATCATCTATAGGAAGCAGAAGAATGGATAGACTAGCTGGGAGTGTGCAAGACAAAAGAAAAGGACCGATGAAGGCCCCAAGGATTCCAACACTAGTTTTTTCTATCACACGCCAAGATACTCAAGCTATGCCCGATATAGTGACAGGTACACTTATCGCTTTTGATAGAGATGCTTATATTCTGATAAACCATATATCAACACACTCGTTTGTATCACCCATTTTCATAACACAAGTAGATGTTGTAAGGATGGAACCTCTTGACTACATGATAACTATAGCTACACCTATAGGAGAAAAAGTGAAAATTAAAAGTGTATACAGATATTGTGTGTTAAAGATAGGAGATAAGGACATATTAGTAGATGTGATACCCTTGAATATGTCTAGTTTCTCCCTAATTCTTGAGATTGACTGGTTGTCATCCTACCATGTATTGCTAGATTGTTTTGGAAAAAGAGTAATCTTTAGAATACCCAGGGAAAAGGAATTTGTATTCCAAAGGGACAAGGGTAGAACACCTACAGACCGAGAAGTGAAGTTTACAATTGACCTCTACCCGGGCACGGTGTGCATATCTATTCCTCCCTATGGAATGTCACCTACTGAGTTACTAGAGTTGAAGGAACAATTGCAGGAATTATTAGACAAGAGATTCATCAGAACTAGTGTCTCACCATGGGAAGCACCTGTGCCATTCATAAGGAAAAAGGATGGAATGCTAAGGATGTGTATCGACTACCGATAATTGAATAGAGTGACCGTCAAGAATAAATATCCTTTTCCTAGGATAAATGACCTGTTCGACCAGTTGCAAGGAGCCAACGTGTTCTCAAACATAGACTTGAGGTCAGGATACCAACAATTAAAAGTACGAGAGTCAGATATACCCAAGACTGCTTTCAAAACTCATTACGGGCATTATGAATTTGTTGTGATGCCTTTCGAGTTGACGAATGCACCTATGGTGTTCACAGACTTGATGAATCGAGTGTTTAGAAGCTTTCTAGACCAATTCATAATTATGTTCACAGACGACATTCTAATATATTCTCAAACAGAAGTGGAACATAAAGACCATTTGAGGATTTCTTTGTAGACCCTGAGGAACCACAAACTGTATGCAAAGTTCAGTAAGTGTGAGTTTTTGTTAGATTGGGTGGTGTTTTTGGGTCATGTTATAACTAGAGAGAGAATTCAAGTGGACCCAAAAAAATTAAAATCAGTAGTCAATTGGAAAAGGCCAACTAGCGTGACATAGATATATAGCTTTTTGGGGTTAGCTGGTTATTATCGGCATTTTATTTACAACTTTTCCTTGATTGCAAAACCTTTGACTTGGTTGACTCAGAAGAATGTGAAGATTGAGTGGTCCAATCAATTTGAATGAAGTTTTCAAGAGTTGAATTCTAAACTAGTGTCAACACTTGTGTTTACCCTCCCGTCAAGCAATGAGGGTTTTGCCATTTATAGTGATGCATTACACCAAAGTTTGGGCTGTGTTCTGATGCAACATGGAAAAGTCATTGCCTATGTGTCTAGACAGTTAAAACCTCACAAGAAGAATTACCCTACTTATGATCTAGAGCTAGCTGTAGTCGTCTTCGCACTCAAGATATGACTACACGCTCCACTATCATCCAAGGAAGGCCAATGAGATGGTTAATGCCCTAAGACAAAAATTATCCAGAAGTGTAACACACCTTCGAGCTGTAGCAACCCGTGTACACTTAAGTAAACCAAAAATTAAAATTAAAATTAAAAATATATATAAATAAATACAAATAGTGATTAAAGTATGTTTTAATTTTTTTTTATCAAAAATACAATTCCAGAGAATTCCTAATAAATCTCGTTAAAAATAAACAACAATAACACTTTCATTTAACTATAATATATTTGGACATTCGAAAGCTAATATCTTAAAAACTAAAATTATCTATAAAATTCATATTTCATAATAATTTGTATCTTTTTATTCTGGAAATATGGTGAATTTTTGAAAATTTTTGGAGAGAGAGATAAACCGATAAGATTTGCATGAGTCGGGTAGCATCTCCTTGTGACACATGTAACACATGCATCACACTCCTACTGCATGGTCACTATGTGGCGTGCAGGGAAGTCTTGGAATGCCTATAAAAGGCACCAACCTGTAGCAAAAAAGGTATTTAAAAAAAATGTAATAATCAAATAGAAGTATATGAGACTAAGAAAAGGAAGGCGAGGGATTTGATTATATCACATGGGGTACTTTAAAATAAATAAGGTCAGACATATATAACTAGATTATTTACTTTTATAATTATTTTATTTAAAAACAATTAATTTTCTTCAAGAATTTTATTTTGTTTATTAATTATAAACTACACTATAGATATCATTGTAGTTGTATTATTTATCAAAATAATATTGTTAATGATGTACAGTTCGAACGGAATTTTTGGGCCTAGGAAAAAAAAAAGATACTAGGAGATGAAGTAATAAGGATGGGGCCACAGTCAGGTGGTGACAGGTTGATATCATACCCAAATTATTAAACTTAGGATCACTCCCTAAGATACTGGTAGAAACCGTTAAACACAAAAAAGTATCGAATATTATTATTATTATTATTATTATTATTATTATTATTATTATTATTATTGTTATTATTGTCTGAATTTATTTGGTTAGTATATATAAATGTTAAATAGCATGTTTTTTAAACAGTATGATATCTTCATGGTAAATTAGTAATTTTGCTATATGTGCACTCATACGAATTATTACTTCTGATATTGCTGCTTTAATTTTTTAGGAATGTGGAGCGAAAAGATGCTAAGTTCTGCCCAATCAGAAGAAAAAAAAATACAATAATAGTTTATCTTTCATTATGAGAAATCTATAATAAAATTATGTAATAATACAAGTTAAAGTTTACTTATTTTCTCTTACATAATATTGTGTTATTAAAGATAGCATGGATTTTATCTTTAACATTTTTTTAGCTAACGAACATGTTTAATTTGTTCAACACATATAAATTATTAATTTATCTCATAGTAGTTAATTGATGATTTATATATAAAAAAAGTAATTCTCCAAAAGTGGGTTAGAATTTATCAATTTAATATTAGTTGGACACAGAAACATTATATTTATTTTTTTAAATGAATAAAAAAATAAAGGCCTTTGGTGGGCTTTACTCATTGGCCGGTCATAGATACCATTTTTGAAAATGGGTCGTGATACGAGTGGTACAAAATTATACTTTTTTCGAAATGCAGACGCTTAGAACTAACTTTGCATTAGGAAAGAATGAAGACATATTGGCAACTCTTAGCATGAGGCCAACCTTGTTAGATTAGATCTGAGCAGCTCAACTGGCAGACAGTCACGCAGATGAAATAAGAATAGAAGCAAAGGCTAAAGGGAAGACAAAATTTGAAGTTCGAGATGATGTCATATGGATCGGCCATAGATTGTATGTACCCAATAATGAAGAGTTGAGAAGACAAATTTTAGATGAAGTATATAACTTAGAGTACACTATGCACCCGGAAAGTAGAGAATGTATAAAGATTTGAAGGAAAGATACTGGTGGAACAGAATGAAGAATGATATGGCAGACTTTGTGGCAAGATGCTTAGTATGCCAACAAGTTAAGATTAAACACCAAAAGCCGGCAAGATTATTACAACTGTTACCTGTGCCCGAGTGGAAGTGGGAACACATTACCATGGCTTTCGTAATTGGACTACCTCGATCACCCAAAGGGAATGATGCAATTTGGGTAATTGTGGATAGATTGACGAAGTCATCTCACTATCTACCAATAAAGATGGCATTTTCTATGGATCGACTCACACGACTTTATATTGATGAGATTGTTCGACTTCATTGGGTGCCAGTTTCTATAGTATTGGGCAGAAATCCACGTTTTACATCCA
The DNA here is from genome assembly GCA_032360265.1 of Heliamphora ciliata. NCBI lineage: Eukaryota > Viridiplantae > Streptophyta > Magnoliopsida > Ericales > Sarraceniaceae > Heliamphora > Heliamphora ciliata. The sequence goes on from JAUMHN010302223.1 coordinate 41,665, forward strand.
GGTTTTGGCTAAATGTACCAGAGACGTTGGGAACTACTCTAAAGTTTAGCATGGCCATTCATCCACGGATTGACGGTCAATCGGAGAGGACAATCCAAACCTTAGAAGATATGCTCAGAGCATGCGTTCTAAACTTTGCTGGAAGCTGGGAGGAACACTTGTCCCTGATCGAGTTCAACCATAGGGATGGCTCCTTACGAAGCATTGTACGACAAGAAATTTCAAAGCCCAATTTGGTGGGAAGAAGTTAGAGAGAGGAAGTTTCTTGGACCTGATATAGTCCAAATCACCACCAATAAGATAAAGTTGATCCCATAGAAATTAAAGCAATCTCAAGACAGACAGAAGAGTTATGCTGATAATTGGAGACGTGACCTGGAGTTTGGAGTTGTCACACCCCACTCCCAGCACGGTACTCGATCGGTGCAGAGGGGTATGATTCGGCCATAGGCTTGGCGGCTTTGGAAAAAGACAAGCCTTTAAACAATACTAAAAGACCAAACTGAGTACTTCCAAAACAAACATAATCCTTCATAAGAGAGATAAATATAAGTATCTAGGGATACACCATCCCAAGGGCATACATTGCTTCTAATATAATAAAACCTTAGTTCCCATTATAAGATGTTTTAACGGGTACAAAAACTAAACAAAAGACAACCGGACCAAAACATCATCCGACATCAACTTTAAAGACAACTCGACGACGCCTGTGGTGGACCAACTCCTAGCTGTTCATGTTATCTGCAACCACAGAGGTTACAAAAGAGTGCACTTAGTATTATCATGAACAGAAAAAGACAGTACTATAGTAAAGATAACTAAAAACACTTTTTGGAAACAACTCAACATACTTTTCATAAAAACATAGAAATCATTGCATTTGCTTGAACAAAAATATCACAAACTTTACAAAACTTTTCTCAATATGGAAAAAATATATCTCTGGCTCAACCGCCATAAGTTAATGAATAACCACATTCTCAAAACTAAACCCAAACCCCAACAATGTCTAAGTAGTCGCCAACCTCACGACCGAGAGTTCCGACGATACCATAACCTCAATTCACAATGCACAAATAGCAACGTGATGGAATGAGGGTCACTCTCCACCAAGCACGAGTGGTATATGCTAAAACCTGGGACTCTTCCCAAAAGCCTTTAAGGCAAATAATCCCCACTTAATAGGAAACCTCCCCTATAGGGACAAATAAAAAATTCATAGTTGGGTAACCGCCCTCATAACGGGATATAAATGGTTGAAAATTCTTGTAACTTGGCACTTTGAAACAACTACACAGCATTGATAGTACTCTTATAGAAACATCATACTTCTTTAAAAGGTCATGGATAGCACATTTGAAGAAAAAATATCATAGCATTGGAAACAATAGTTCATGCTTTGAAAACTTATCATAGTTCAAACCATGAGCATCGAAGCATTTAAAAACATCATTCACATAGATTTATGTTTAAGATAATGGCTAAGAACTCTCACCTTATCTTATACGCGTACGAACCGAGCCTTTGCCAACAATCTAAGCTTACCCCTCGGGTAACAAAACCTCCGTGCCTAGCAAACAAACATAACTTAACCATCAATATGGAGTTATACCCCTCTTAGTACGTGAAGTACTAAAATGATTCAGACTGTTGCATGCTTTTTTTGATTTTAGGGATTATGGTTACTTTCTTTTTAGGTCCAAGAGGCACTACACACTCGCTCAAGCCTTTACTTGTTTAATGATTTAACTTAACCATTTAATAATCACTTTCAACTATTAACATTTAAAGTACAACAGCATATTCAGGTACCTCAACTTGGAATTCAGTTATGGTTTTTGTCACCATTTAGATAAAAATATTCCTTATAACTTTTATGTTTAACACAAAGGCCAAATTCTAAGATAAATAAGCGACTAAATTCATATAAGTGAAAACGGTTCAACATTTTACAGAGCAAAGTACAAAAAAAGGGCCTCGGTTGGTCTCGATTTTGGGATATCAAATCAAGTTAAAACGAGCCCATTTGTCGATATGTTTTAGTTTAACATATTCTCTACAAGTCTCATGAATAGTGATAAGGGTACTTATTTGAAATAAATTAGAGATATAAGCCATTTTGTAAAATAGGTTCTGTTAACTATAAAACACACAATAGAATCTATTTATAACAGAGGGTTTAAAAATAGTTTGAGTGATTATCTGGGGGTATCTAGGTCTAATATTTGGAAAGTAAATAGTTCAATATCTTAACTACATTTTTTCATGAAAATCACTTTTAGAGTAGATCACTAAAAATTTGGGTTTTTGGTTGCCCAAAAACATGTGACAGAAGATTCTGTTACTCATAAATTCACAATAGTGACATTCAGAGGTGTTTTGACCTATCAAATCTCAATAATTTGGGCTCCCTTTTGGTGGACTGCAAGCTATACATCTTAGCTATGAATTTCATGTTTTGACCTAAGTTCAGATCTCGTTTTAAACTAAGATTCGTATGTTTGCAATTCTAACTGATATGAAACTGACACACTTTGAAAAAAATATTATATCTCGAGTTCTACTCTTTTTAATCAATCCAAACTAATTTTGTATGAAAGATAATATCAAAACCTACGTCTGGATATAAAGAACACACTTAAATTAGTTTTCTATATTTAGTTATAATATTTCAAAATTCGAGACAAAGAGTCAAAAATGTTCAAAAATCAGGCCTACATGAGTTCTAGCCTCTTAGCTCTTTGTGTATCAAGTTTTGACCCATTTTCTTTGCATGCATGTGTTGTACTCTAATATATGAAAACTCCATATCCTATAGAAGTCATGAAGCCCATGAAAAAACTCGTACCAATTCAAAAACTCAACACTCATACCAAATAAAAAATCTCACCATGACGCCTTTATTTTTTGAGTTTTGATTATTGATCTTAGATTTGTGATTGAGAATGGTGGGAGAAATGTTTGATTTGTGTAAAATCAGAGGTATTGGAGTCTCTCTTACCTTGTTAGAGGTTATTCCTTGGTGATGAAAGCCTTGGACTTAGCTTTTAGTCTCTATGAATCCTCCTAACTCCATGCTTCTTCCTTCTCTCTTCCTTCTTCCTTTCTTTCTTCTTCTTTTCTTCTCTCTCTCTCTCTCTCTCTTGTTTCCTCTCTATGGCCGAACAGCAAGAGAAATGGAGTGGGTTGGGTCCCTTTTTATAACCAAAGTTAGTGGATGAGGCTAATCTAGGAAGCTTTCTTAACCATGGGTTAACTAGCCTAACCTTACTTTCTTTTTACTAACTTGAGTTTGCAAAAGGCCACCAAGTTTGGGTGCTAGTCCCTAGGTGGCCAGCCACTTGAGTGCTTTCTCCTCTTTTTTTTTAATTAAATAAATTTGTTTATTTAATTATATGAGAAATTCGAGAATTTTCTCATAAATTTGTTTCTTGACTTTTCGGGCTTAACTATTGATTTGAATTGACTTAAATCTAGAAATTTTGAATTTTTTAATCTCAACATTGAGGTGAGAATATATGTATATGTGTGTCTTTACTTCATCCCAGGTCTCGGGCTCGAGAAGGTTAAACGGTCGGGCCATCTCTTCTTGCCGAACTTAGGTTCGAGGTTTCATTTCTTTTGAATTGTTCTTTTTTTTTTCGTATCTTGATTATGGGTTATTACAATTTACCCCATTAACAAATTTCGTCCTCCAAATCTACATACCTTACTTGAAGAGATGTGGGTACTTCTTTCGCATATCCTCTTCCTGCTCCCACATGGCTTCTTCCATCAAGTGACTACTCCATAGCACTTTTACTAAAGGAACGACTTTACTTCGTAGAGTTTGTTCTTTCCTGTCTAGTATTCCTACTAGCTCCTTTTCATACGTAAGATCGGGCTTCAAATCAATAGGTTGCATTGTTAGCACGTGAGAAGGGTCTGGCATGTATTTTCTCAACATCGAAACATGGAATGTATTGTGCAATCTTGTTAAATCTGGTGGTAGGGCTAATTGATATAATGTGCTCCCAACTTTCTTAATGATCTCGTATAGTCCAATGTATCGAGTGTTGGAGGCAAACTATTATGATCATTGATTTGTAAATAATTTTTCGATGAAAAATAACTAAACGAGTGTAGACACCCCAATTTGACCCCCCAATCTTAGGTGAATTCGATGATGAAAATAAGTGGAATGGTGCTTCAAGTTTGATCCTCGGGAAGTGATCCAAGCACGGTATTTGAACCCAGAACCATCAAACCAATGAAATTTTGTTGAACCATCGATAACTTGCTGTCCAAGTCATTACAAACTGGTGACCACGAACTTTCATTATATCGACCGTTAATAGAACCTCTTGGAAACCCTAGCCAAAAGTGGCGACCGCCATCTCCAATATGGCGACCGCCAACATGCGTTGTGGCGACCGCCAATGGAACCTTGTGGAACCTTTCTTATACATGGTGACCGCCACCTCCAACCAGGTGACCGCCACCTCCAACCAGGCGACCGCCAACTCCAAATGGCCTGACATGTCCCAAAACGTGGCAACACCTCATTGGTTGAAGAATTTTATAAATTCCGTACCCCAGGTACTTTTTCAAGGATAGAAAATTAGTGAGAGAAGCTCTGCCGAGTTACTGAGCAATTCTGAGTCCCGATGTCAAAGCCCTACCAAAATATCAAGACCCGAACCTCCAACGCCTACATTGAAAGCCTTGCTTGGATCACCACTCAAGAATTTGACCATTGAAGCACGTACCCCCAACTTGAGGATTCCTAAGCAATCCAAGTATTTTATTTGGATCCCCGATACTTCTAACTCCATTCCCTCTCTGTTAGAGTGATCGGGTTAAATTTGAAGTTCAATTCATGCATTTCCTTCATTTATGTGGTTAAACTTACTTGTTGTTTACATTACCTCATTTAATTTAATTACTTTAATTAATTTCTTAGTTATACTTTCACACTAAGTACATTGTTATTTTTTATTAATTCATTAAATAGTGCTAATACGTTTTGGCAATTACAACTTGTTAATATTGTTAATTGTTATAATAATACACTTACATTTATATGAATATAGTAATCAATACTACATTTCATATTTGTGTTAAGTAGTTATATTTAATTTCTCTTATCTTTTTAGCATTCATTTTTTTTGTAATATTAATTTAATGTCCTTTTCTTTTAGGCATTAGCTTAATGTTCTTTTCATTACTAGTACTTTTTTTTATTATTAATACTAATGTTTCATTTGTCTTTTTTTTTTCTTTAGCTTAAAATGTTCAATTTAACATTCCTTTTTCTTTAATATTATTATTCCTTTTCTTATAAAGTTTTTTTTCTTCTTCTTTTTTTTAATTACTAGCTTTAATTTTCTTACATTTTTTTTTCTTTTCTTGTCATATTATTATTAACTTTATTTTTCTTTTCTTTTGGTCCTTCTATTTTTTCTATTTAATGTTAACATTATTTTCTTTCATATTATTAAATCTAAAAAACACAAAGTCTTTTAAGTTAATTTTCTTCTTTAAATATTAGTATAAATTTTCTTTTATTGTAGTAATTTTCTTTTCTTTTATTTTTTTAATTTTATTTTCTTTTGTCTCTTTTAAATTATAAAATGTAAATAGTTTGGTTTTCCTTTTTCAGTAGTTTAATAACATTTTCTAACTTTTTTATTTTAGCATAATTTTTCTTTTATAAAATTTTTCTTTTTCTTTAAATCTTTAAACCCTCTTTTGTTATAAAACTCTTATTTTAAATTTTTTTATTAAGTAAGCTTTCTTTCAATATAGAATTTTCTCTTTTATATACATCTTTTTATTTTACATTTAGCATTTGTTTTTCATGTTAATGTCAACCTAGTTTATTTTGATAACATGCATATTTTGGTTACTTTCTTGAAAACATTTTGTGTCTAAAGTTGTTTAACTTATTTTGCAATAATTCATGTTTAGGTAGTTTTGGCAGCTTTTAGCATGTTTTTATTATTTTATGCATACCATAATAATTTAGTTTATTTTGATGAAATTGTATACCGGTGTACTCCATGTATCATTTAGTTAGAAATTGTATGTCATAGGACTTAAGATTTTATCCATTTATTTGTTTGATTTGGAGTGCTATGTACATATGTTATGTATTTTTTATATTTGATTTTGGATGTCCTCTCTTTACCCTTATTTTCTTTATTTGCATGCATTTGAGAAATCATATTAAAAAATCAATGATGATTAGTAGAGGCCAACCTTACGGTTGGGCGAACCTAACACCTTCTCCAATTCGTACCTTAGCCCCCGAATCCTCTTTCTCTGGTTGACGTTTTAAAGATCAGTATCCATTTTTGTTTTTCTTAGTTTTTCTCAAAAACTAAGTGGCGACTCCATTTTCAACAAAAATGGATTTTTTAAAAATTTAGTTTTCAAGGTGTTAAAATATTTTCTAAATATCTTTTGAATCCCTTATTTTAGACCATTTTTCAAAAGCTCCAAAATCCCAACGCCACAGTATTTTCTGACGACTCCGCTGGGGATTGGTTTATAAAATCATATAAGAGGGTTAGACTTGAAAACATTATGGGTTCTTAATATGTATTTCTCATCTGCATTTTTGCATGCATGTGTATTGTTCTTCAAAACCCCTCTACCTGGTCGACCCGATGCCCTGAACATTTATCCGTTTCAGGGATTATTGGGAAGGCAGGCAAGCCGTACTGATTGCACACTTTCATAGGTGTAGTAAAAGAGTTCGAGCATACTATTTGACCATGTCTTGTACCACTCCAGCCATGGAAGTTATATACCCTATTCTATTCAAAAGGTACCCTGTTCGATGAACAAAACTGACCTCTTGCATATAGTAGCCTAGAACCCCTCATTAGGTACTACTAACCTTAGTAGGATTATGTGTTTTCTTAATTGTATGTTTTTATTGCGTATTGTGAGGATTGTTTGTTCGGGCTTAAGTTAGTTCCTCTTTCGGGTTTGGCCCGGGTTTTCTCTTATCCATTGATTAAGTTATCTTTTCTCCTTTGGGTTCTTACATGGGCTTTGCTTTCACCATGTTTGGCTTCCACGCCACAGTTTTCTTCTCGGGGTCATGCCCGTGTTTTGTTTCGAAACTTCTAGGATAGTTTCTCTCTCTTTCGGGTTCTTCTCGGGTTGTTAGTTCCATACCCACGCCTTTGTTAGGGTCGTTTTCTTCAGATCCTTGTTATACCCGTATGAGCTAGTTCTATTTTTCTACTAGAGTGCTGTCTGTTTTCCATTAGAATCCTAGATCAAACAGGTCTTTTGAAGGTTAGAACTATTTCGTTGTCAGAATGTTACCCGTTTCTTCGTTTAGACAAACCTTCCCTCCAGAATTTAGTTAATCTCCTCCGTAGCCTTCATTCTAGTTTTTGGGTCATCCTGTGGTTATGCTGCTAGTATAATCCCAGCAGGGGCATTATTTTAGCTTCCGTGTTTATCTGTCGATGGTTTGCTATTTTGGGTATCTGGGATGTTTTGCTATATGTCGTCATAATTCTCGTTCGAGAAATGTTTGATACTGGTTATTCTGCTTTTGGGATCCAGGTTTTCTTCGAGCTTAGATCATTGAGCTGAGAAGAACACAATCAACATGCGTCTGGGCAAGATTAGTGACAGGTAGACTCTATAGAATATCTTAATAGCCAACTAAGCAAGCAAAAATGGCAGAGAATGAGGTGAACTTGACAGCTCTAATGAGAGCTATTACTGAGATACAAAAAGCTGTGGAGCAGCAGACCCAAGCTCAAAATCAATGTCAGGCGCAGATCTGGGCAATTTAGTCCCGTATGCCCATTGTGAATGGACAATTGGATGATAAATGAGAATGGCAAAGATTTATGGGACAATAACTAAGGACAAGATGTACCACAAGTTACTGTGCCACCTTGGGTTCCCCGCCCGGTGGTGGTAAAAGAGGAGAATACTGCCTAGTCTAGGGAATCCGCACTGGCAGATATAATTAACCGAATGGAGAAGGTATTGAGAAAGACAAAGGGAGTAGAACAATACATGCTGGATGTGAGTGGCTTGTGCCTATTTCGGGATGTAAAATTGTCGAAAAAACTTAAAATGCCAGAGATGGAGAAATTTGATGGTACTGGAGATCCCCACATTTATCTGAGAATGTATGTCGGAACCCTGTCCCCCATGGGGATTGATGATCAGCTCAAGGCCCAACTGTTTCACCGATCACTTTCTAGGGACGCGCAAAGATGGTTTCTTTCTTTGGAGGTTGCCAAAACTAAGACTTGGGAGGACATAGCCACAACTTTTGTCAGTCAGTACAGCTACAATATCCAACTAGATGTCACCACTAAAGAGCTCGAAGCAACTCAATAGGAGAGCCAGGAGTCTTTTGTTGATTTCTTGACCTGATGAAGGGGTAAAGCCGCTAAGATGACAAATCGACCCACTGAGAAAGAACAAGTGAGGATCATGGTTAAGAATCTACAGTCTCCACTGAAGCGATATCTTATTACTTAGCCACTTTCTACCTTTGAACAGTTGTTTGACGCTGGAGTACAGATTGAAGACGCCATTTAGTTTGGGGATATCAAGAAAGCCAAAGCCAAAAACCTAGAAGAACATTCCCAGCAAATAACCAAAACCAAACTACCACCACCAACCTTGTGTCTCGCTCGAATGAGGTAAACCTGTTGAACCTGTCTTCTTTCGCTCTACAATCCAACAATAACCATCAGTCGGACAACGGTCAACAGCAACAAAGGCCAAGGAGGGTGTTCACTCCCCTCAACATTTTATTATTCACCGTCCTGAGTCGGCTCATCGAGAAAGGGCTTATCAAGCCATTGGATCCCATGCATGTACCTGATCCCCTACCGCCAAGGTTTAATACTTCTCAATACTGTACCTTCCACCAAGGTCACAGACATTTAACTGATAAGTGCTTAAGACTCCGACATGAGATCCAAAACTTCATCAACAACAAGGTGATTCCCCCACCATCCGCTACTCCAAAGCCGAATATCATGACTAGTCCCCTACCAAATCATGCCAGGCGAGACGGGGTAAATTACATGTCCCTGGGGGAATCAGAGGACCCAAGTAAGCACATCTATTCGGCACAACTGCAGCACCCACCTGTTCCAGTTACTGAGGACTCGACAGCATGTTCATTGATTATGGATGGAAATGGTTAGGATATGGTGGAAGAAGGGAATGATGATGCTTGGGAAGGATATTAGGTGACAGTTCAAGAAGAAGAAGAGGAACGTAACGAAGAAGACGGTTAACCTTTGGATTACCCAGTCTGACCATACGGGTTTGGTTACGTGCTCGACAGCATCACCCTTTCCCAACATTTTGAGGAAGAGGTATATGTGAATGAAATACAATCCTATTGGCTGGTAAGGATTGTACTGAATTCGAGCAGAATAGAGTGGACTAATTTCTGGGCCGCTTGAGAACAGTAGGTGGATTTTATCATAGAGGATCTCTGGGAGGAAGTCGATAATACATAGGCTATTGAAGATGATGAGGAGAGAAGAGGAAGAATAGCAATCGGCGATTTATGCAATTTGTGGGCATTTACAAGCCCTCCGCCTGTGAACGAGGGATAGAACATCTTACCAAAAGTGGGCGGCATTTCAAGCCAGCCCGGTTGGAGAAAAGGTAACCAAACGAAAAGGAAAAGGAGAAAGAATAAGAAAAAGAGGATGATGCAGTGCTGAAGCAATTAAAGAAGACACAAGCCAATATCAGCATTTGGGGGCTACTGATGGCCTCGCATAAACACAGACAAGCTGTGCTAAAGGTTCTGAATAAAGCTAGCGTTTCGATAGATGCCACCCCGGAGCAACTGATTGGACTTATTCTGTCGGTTGTAGAGCCGAAAGTCATTCTTTTTTTCGATAAAGATCTGCCAACAGATGGAATGAATCATAACAAACCACTATGCATTACCATTAAATGCCTGGACAAATGGGTCCCCGTGACTTTTATTAATAATATATCAGCATTAAATGTATGTCCGCTCAGAACAACACTCTATTTAGGACTAAAGACAGAGGACTTCACACCAAGCAATTAAGGAGTTCGGGCCTATGACAACACAAGGAGGGATGTAATGGGACTACTGTCGTTTGCAATATCAGTAAGGCCCTTGGAAACGTCGGTCGAGTTCCATGTACTAGATGTACCAACATCTTTCAACTTGTTGTCGAATAGACCCTAATTGCATGACCCAAATGTCCAGGCTGTACCATCAACTCTCCATCAGAAACTAAAACTGATAAGAAATGGGGCAGTTTTGACTATTCACAGAGAAGACAGCATTCATCCCTCAATGGGAGGAGAGGGCTCAGCTTTGCTGGAAGTACAGCATGGTGAAGGTGATGTATCACTCAGTAGTTTCCAGTTCGACAAAGCCCAGGCTGTACAGATGTTATTGAATGAGGAGGAAATGTACATCAACCCACGGGTAGTAACAATGATGAGACAAATGTCCTTTTTCCCTGGTATAGGATTAGGGCGTAAGCAACAGGGTATTTCGGAACCTGTCTAGGTATTGCTGACTTCGCACCGTTTTCATCTTGGATATAAACTGACGGAAGAAGATTTGGAAGGGCTTAGATGGGGACGGAAGCCAAATTATTCTGGAATGCTCAATGGGTGCTTTGTTAAGGAAGGGAAAGAATACTCGTACTACGGCTTTCCAGAACCGTAGATTGACGAAAAAACCAATCAAAAGCTGTCAGAGCTAGAAATATTTTTCGGCCATCAGTTATCCGATACATAAGAGGAAGAGAGTGAAAAAGGAAGAGGAAGGAAGGAACATCCAAGAGGAAGATTGGGCCGACAAGCTTGACGGAATCGATATGGGAGTACTGTTCAATGAAAGATAGCACAACTGCATGTAACTGACTGACTGCACCAATGGGCTTCAGCGTGCTAACTGACTGCACCAAGCTCATTGTTGATGCAACTACAAAGGAAGTGAAGAACTGGACCTTAGAGTCCTATGATATGCACGTGGTCTGTTCTGAGTCTGAGTCTGAGTATGAGTCTGAGGTTGGGGGCACGTCTGTTTGTGCACCTCCCCTTTTTATACTTTCGAGTTTGTAATTCTCTCTTCTTTCAATGCAATAAATGAAATTTTCAATTACTTTGCTTTGCTTGATTTATTTCATATTATTTTCGACGATTTCGATTTCAATGAGGATATCCCTGAAGAAATACAACTTTTAATAAAAAGAGAAGAAGAAATGCGTGCATAACCAATAATTGAAGAAACTTTGTCAATAAATCTGGGTAATGAACCTAATCTGCAAAATGTACAAATTGGTTCTTCTTTATCCTTAGTTGAACAAAAATAACTAATAACTTTATTAAAAAAAATTTAAAGATATATTTGCATGGTCTTATGTGGATATGCTCGGAATTGATCATGCCATTGTCCAGCACCATATCCCCTTATACTCTAATGCCAAGCCAGTCAAACAAAAGTTAATACGAATCCGACCAGAATGGGCTCTGAACATTAAAGAAGAGGTTGCCAAATAGATCAATGTTGGATTCCTAATGGTAACTGAGTATCCAAAATGGGTAGCCAACATCGTGCCGATTTTAAAGAAGGACGGACGTATTCGAGTCTTCATGGATTTTTGAGATCTCAACAAAGCTAGCCCGAAAGATGATTTTTCATTACCACACATTAGCGTTTTGGTAGACAGTACAGTTGGACATGCCTTGCTATCATTCATAGATGGCTTCTCCGGGTACAACCAGATTCTAATGGACCTCGAAGACAGAGAAAAGACGACGTTCACCACGCCCTGGGGCACCTATTGCTATCGTGTAATGCCATTTGGCTTAAAGAATGCAGGGGTAACCTATCAAAGGGCTGTCACTACTTTACTACATGACATGATACATAAGGAGGTCAAAGTGTACGTGGACGATATGATAGTCAAGTCCAAGGATCGGGATGGCCACATTATAGCATTGCGAAAGTTCTTCGAAAGAATTTGAAATATAAGATGCAACTCAACCCACAGAAATGTGCCTTTAGAGTTATTGCCAAAAAGAGGCTTGGATTTATGATCACGCAACGAGGTATCGAAGTAGACCCTTCAAAGATCAAAGCAATTTTGAAAATGACTCCTCCAAAGATTGAGCGAGAAGTTAGCGGCTTTTAGGGTAAGATACAGTTTATCAGCTGATTCATCGCAAAACTAATAACTACCTATGAGCCACTCTTCTGTCTGCTGAAGAAATGAGCCGAATTCGAATGGGACCAGAAATGTCAAGACACCTTTGATGCTGTGCGACAGTACCTATAAAATCCACCTGTTCTAAATCCTCCCAAACCTCATAAGCCACTGATCCTCTACTTGTCAGTGACTGATTCAGCTATGATATGTATACTGGCACAAGAAGGTGAAATTGGAATCAAAAAGCTGTTTACTACTTAAGAAAGAAGATGACAGGATTAAAAATACGATACACACCACTGGAAAAGACATGCTGGGCCCTAATTTGGGCTTCCCAAAAACTAAGACATTACATGTTGTCTTTCACAGTGAATATCATCTCCTAGATGGACCCGTTAAAGTACTTATTTGAAAAGCCAGCATTGACAGGAAGGTTGGCTCAATGATTGCTGTTATTATCTGAGTTTGATCTTCAATATGTTACCTGAAAGTCAGTCAAGGGCAGAGCAGTGGCAGAAATCCTGGCCGACCAACCAGTTGATGGGGATGAGGACACAGAGTTCCAGTTTCCTGACGAACAGCTGATGAAAGTTGAGGATGACAAGTGGACTCTATATTTTGATGGCGCATCCAATCAGTATGGCTATGGGATAGGAGTCCTTCTTGTCACTCCTGACGAATCACACATCTTTTTGTCTTTGAAACTCAATTTTGAAGTTACCAACAATTAGACGGACTATGAAGCATGTTTAGCTAGATTGGAGGCAGCCTTAAAATTAGGGGCAAAGAAGCTGGAAGTCATCAGAGATTCAGCACTTGTGGTTTCACAAGCACGAGGATAATGGAAGGTCAGGGACTTAACCTTGATTCTCTACCATCAAGAGCTAGAGAAACTGATACCATGTTTCGAATCAGTGATCTTCACTCATGTGTCAAGACTGCAGAACAAGTTCGCCAACGCACAAGCCGTCTTAGCATCCACGATTGACGTGTGGTAGTATGGTTTTCAAAGATTTTTCTTGAAAACGATGGAAAAATGGTGGTTTGTGAAAAATCTCAATACTGGGTGTTTTGGAGGTTTGGAGCTCGCCTTCGGGGTTGAGTGTTAGGTTTTGAAACATTTTGTTGAAAACGGGAAAAAATATTTTGAAAATGTTTTGTTGATCTCCATGTTGATGGATGAATCTATATATATGTGTAATGTATTATTTTGAGGAAATATTTTCGTGGTTGAGTTACGCTACTGTTTTTAGAAGATTATCTAGATGTACTGGGATGATGGGTATTTGGCACGAGTTGGCCTCGGTGAAAGTTCGAAAACGTGCGCAGTGTAGGTACCTTTGTTATCCTTGGGGTAGTTCTCGTAAAGAAAGTCGGTTTGGGTGCTCTTTTCCCTCAAGTTGTTAGGCCCGTAAAGTTAGCTTTTACGTCATGGTGCTCCGTATAGAACTTGTCATTACCTAGCAGGTCTTAAATGATTCAGGACTAGGTAATGGGCAGGAGTCTATAGTTGTTACCTCTATCCCCTTGTGATGGAGTCGGTACATAGGATCATATTCTTCTTCTTTTCCACGATGGTACATTCCGTGAGGGAACGAGGTTTTGATTACTATTTTTCTTCAACTGTAAAATGTGATTTTGCATTGTTTAAATGCTTGGTTGTGAAGGAAAAATTGTTTTGGGAGTCTGATGGGAAAACTTGGGGTTTTATGATGTAAAACATTTTGACTCTGTGGTTGAGTTAGCTCCCACTATATGATATACATGATTTTGAAGACAAAAATGTGGGATTTTATGAAGTAAAACCGTTTTGAGACTCGTGTTAGCCTGATGGAAAACTTATGATTTTGGGTTGGGAAAACCTTTTTAGCTCATGTGGTTGAGCTGTATGCTTATGATTGCATATCCTGCTTTAGAGCTTTATAGTCTGTTTCTATTGGGTTTTGGCTCACGGTGTGAAATTTTGCTGTAAAAGCTTTTTCAGGTAAGCGTGGTCCTGTAGGTTGACCCGGTGGTACCCAGAGGTGGCTGATGACAAGACGTTTATTTTGTCTTGATAGGTAGCTTATACCTATTGTATATGTTTCATATTTATTTGTAACATGTTGTACATCGTATACTATGATTATGGATGTATACATGTTTTAATACTTTTGAGAGAACCTTGGATTGGTTGTTATTTTTCGTAGTTTTATGCTACGTTTTTTGTTGTTGGGATCAACGGTTTACAAACGAAATTTTCAAATGGTTTTGCTTCACATAAACCTTTATGTTTCGAGGTAGATTTTGGAACGGTCTCAGCTTCTTTTAAAATGAAAAAATTTTCTTATTCAAAACACGTATTTTGTTTTTAAATGCTTAGCTTGTGAGGCCGTAACTATAGTCTTTTGGCTACGCTTTTAAATCAATAAACCCTCGGTAGTACGTTTTTACAAAAGTTTTGGTCTTGTTTGGTCTTCTGGCTTTAAATCTCTTTTGTTCGGGCGGTTTGGTGGTTGTTCTGTGGCTTTTCGCGTGACCCGAAGTTTGGGGCGTGACATTAGAACAGTGAGAGAGCAATTGAGAAGAAGTGAAAAGACGGAACAGTGAGAGAGAGAGAGAGCAGTTGAGAGAGACGTAACAGAGGAGCCAAAACCCCCCAACAACCGACACATCCCGTCGTGCCCCTCGGCTCCCATTGCCGGCACTGCCACCGCCGCCCGTTACTACCACTGCCGACGACAGTCATCGACGCTAATGCTGTCCGCTGGCTACTAGCGTTTTTTTTTCTCTTCCCTGCCGTGAGTATTCTTCCGTTATCCATTCGTTATCCTCTTTGTTATCAAAATTTTTGTTCTGACAAGGCTGGGACAGCCACCACTAGCACCACTGGAGGTCATCGGCGACCACCACCGGCGCCTCCGGCACCCTCGAAAACCCCCATGCAATCCGATCAACCCCGCACTTTCTTATACGCCAAAATTTCATATTTTTGTTGCGCACTGTTTCTAACACCACCTGCTGCCACCGCCACTCGACAGCCGTGGGTCTACCCTTTTGACGACCCAACGCCGCTAGTGAACGGCGACAATCGCAAACAGAAGTCTAAACTGACTCCCAAATCGCTCGAACAAAGCTACCGAAGTTTGTTAGAAAAACTGAGTTTAAGTTTTCCAACCCACTCCTCCGTTAACTGTGCGTGCGTTGGCCACTGGTTTTAGTAAAATACCTTGCTTTACTTTTCCTTTTGAATTTTCTTAAGACCAAATATTAATCATATATCATGAGGGTTAATTAAATTAAATTTTATATAAATTACCAAAAAATAAGTATTTTTCATAGTTTTATCTTTAGTCATCTTTTACAATAAAAGATTTTTTTAAAAAAATGAACATGTAGACTGTTTATAGTATAATATATATATTATTGTAACAGCAGATTTGTAACAGCAGATTTGGCCGATTGTTTATATATATAAACAATATTGTAATTAATCTTTCGTACGTTGGAATTTTGTAAGGGTGTTCTTTAGTTCGAAATTTGTGAGGTCAATTAAATAAATCTTTTATACAGTTATATATATATAAAAGAATAGTTAGAAATCGAACTGTTTTACTTAAGAAACTATTTTTCTAAAAAGAATAGTTTGATAAAAATAATTTTAAAAAAAACACTATGTATATATATATATATATATATATAGGTAGATGTATGTACGTATAACTGGGTAAGAATTAATTTAAAAATTATTAAATTATTATCCTAAATATTAATATAGAACATGTAGTAAATATTATAATAATGATAATTACTTAAATTATTTTATAAAGATCAATAGAAAAATTTAAACAATTAATATTAATAAATTAATATATTGTTAGCCAAATTGCTTAGTATTAAATACTTCTAAGATTAGCTCTAGTTATTAATAGTTGTCGTTTATGCATATGTAATTCAAGAACATCTGGGTCGTAGATCATCCTTTCTATTGTGTATAAAACGTAATTGAAAATACAGATGAGTGGTGTAGCATGCTAAGTATTTTTGTTAAAATTTTTCTACCCCTAAATGATTTTGAAAAACAAATAAAAATTTTAGAAATTTCTTTTAATATAAAGATATAAATTTATGTTGCAAACCTCATGGCATTGAATGGTTTTATGGAGTTTTTGTTCATGTTTATATGGTGTGACTTATGAGATTCTATTATGGGACCATACTAAAAGTCCAGGGGACACGCCCTCTAAGAAGGTGACTCTAGCCGCTAGGGAAAAGGTCTTGACCTCGCGCCTTTGGTGACTCTAGTACTCAACAGTTTTAAAGAAAATGCTTGGTATTTCGGGTGAATCTAAACTGGTTCGTTTTAGATAAAACACTTAGACACCATCCTGTGGTGACTCTAAATTCGATGTTGAATTCAACGGTCCGAGAATGCCCTGAGTTTTTATATGTGGCACTGTTACTTAGTCAATGTATGGTTCTCACAAACTATAGAGGATCATGTTATTATCACTACTGTGGTATTGATTATTCTTATGAGGTTTAATATATTGATTACTCGTCACTGGCTTTGAAAATTCGATGAATTTGTTCACAAGCAGTATTTAATGAAAAAATGTGAATTTGACGATAAGAAAGAGATTTTACGTGAATTTGACGATAAGAAAGAGATTTTTTTTAATTATCATGTGATTTTATAATGCATAGTATGCCATGATTATATTTCAGTTATAAATACTTTAAACATCCCATTTAAAACTGTATTCTACTATGTATACTTGTCATTCACCGAGCCATCGGCTGACGTTGTTATTAACATTTTTAGGTAATTAACGGGATGACTAATGGTGAACTCTGTGGTATTCGGGGACCCAGTTTTAATGATTTTTTAGTAATTTATTTATTTTCGCATTTTACTTTTTGATCAGTATCGTTTGTTGGGTTAGTTGACTGTTAGTAACTCATGCATGGTGGGTTGTTTGTGACCCACACGACCTTACTTTAAATTATGTCTTAATTTATTCAATTTCAACTTATGTCAAAGCTTTAAGTAAATACCTTGGCTTTTCTTTTGATCGGTAAGCTTACGTGGTCTGTTGGGTCAAGGCTCATAGTCTACGGCCGGTCATTCTTTCTGAATTGGGGTGTGATAAAAGTGGTATCAGAGCCAGGTTATGCATATTCTTGTGCATATAGTATGTATAGTAGTACATGTTTTAGTGGAGGTTCGGGTCCCCATAGTTCATTAGAAATTTCTGATTCGATACTAACAATTTTAATCACATGTCGGACTTATGTCTTGTTTTGTGTCTAAGAGATGGCTCGGTCAAGACGGAATGTGAGATCTAGGTTCGCGACTAGAGGGGGTGAGGAACGTGAGCAGATTGATCAGACTCCTGTTAACCCAACTACTCCCGTTGCTCCTGCAACCCCAGTTGCGCCACTAGCCCTAGTTCCCACAATCGCTGAGGGGGCCTATTAAGCACTCCAAACCTTGGTGGGTATGATTACTAGATAGCAACCCCAACGAGGAGCTGGAGGGGCAGGAGACGAGAATAGGCCCATGAATCTAGACAAGGGCACAATGTTTGAAAAAATTTTGAAGGCAAACCCCTTGACTTTTAAGGGGTCAGTTGATCGCAACGAGGCAGAATCCTGGAAAATGCGCATGGAGAAGATTTTTGATTGCCTAGACTGCACCAAGGAACAAAAGGTTTCATTTACAACTTATGTCTTTGAAGGACAAGCTGAACATTAGTGGCACATGGTGAAGCGTCAGTATGAAGAAAGGGACCACGAGATTAGCTGGACAGAGTTTCTAGAATTATTTGACGAGAAATACTACCCAGTAGCAAATAGAAAGCAAAAACAAGTGGAGTTCCTAACCCTGGAACAAAAGGGTATGTCAATAGCCGAGTATGAGGCAAAATTTGTAGAGTTGTCCAAATTTGCACCACATCACGTTGCTGAGGAAGAGGATAAGGCGGTGTTATTCGAGAGAGGCTTGCAACCAGCTATTCACAGTAGAGTCTCACTATTTGAGGCTAAAACATTATCCGAGCTGGTGGTGAAAGCTCTTTTAGCAGAGAAGAGCTTGGACGATGCACAGAGGGGCATGGAGCTGCAATCGAAGAGGGTCAGGGAGTCAAAGTCGATGGGGAACAATAGTGGAGGAGGTAACTTTGCTAAGAAAGCGCACACACAAGCGCAGACTAATGGGGATACTATACAACCGAGTTGAAGCCAATGCAACAGATGTGGAAAGGTTCATTCTCATGGCTATCGCTGTGATGGCACATCGAAGATATGTTTTAACTGTGGGTTACAGGTTCAAAATCAAAGGGTTCCTAAGAAATTGATTGATGGTTTCTCCTAGTTCAACAACTAGTTGGGACTTTCCATTTTCACATTCCCGAACAAAAATGCAGTTGGACAGAGCATAAAAGCTAAGAAAATTTGCATATAATGGTAAAAATGCATCCTTGTGGTTACCCCACTACCAAAATCCAATCAACCCCTCCATGTTTGCCAAGATAATCCTTGGAAAACGATATCAACTTGGACTGTTGCAACAAGCAATGGAGGCCAACATTGTTTGTTTATCTAGATCCAAGTATTGTTTTTAGATCCAAGTAACAAGCAATGGGTAAAGAGTGACAAGTATTTTGGATTGTAGCAACAAGAAAAGGAGGTTTTACCTTTGTTCTGATGTATCTAGATCCAAGTATGGTGTGCTAAAATAAAAAACAAAAAAAACAATGCCAAATAACAATTTGACAAGCAAAAATAATATAAGATGTTGAGACAAAGGGTAGAAAGTAAGCATACTAGTAAATCCTGAACACCCACAAATTACAGCAGCGGTGGCCAGAGATAGAGTCAAACCGCCGAGACAAAGGTTCCAACCACCGGAGAGAAGTACAATTGCCGGAGTACAGGTCGAGATCCTAGAGTGTACGAGTCGAGCCACCGAGACAATGGTCAGCCGCCTGAGAGAATGATTCAAGCCGTCGGAGAAGATGAAAGTGTGGAGATGAAGCGGCAAAGTTAAGGAGTGGCCAGTGCGTGACTTTTGCAATAGTTAGGGTTTCCAATAGAGGGAAAGAAATAATAAAAAAGGACTGAAAGTGGGGGAGGGATACAATAGATACTGGCGTTATAGCTAACTTGTTTATAAATAAGTTTGACTAAGTTGATGAAATTGACTTTTTTATTTTTAGTGAATTTTTTTCATCATTTAGTCAAATTTTTTTACTTTTTAGACTCCTCTCATTGAGACGAGTCGGAAAAGTAAAAAATTTTAATCAAAATATTTAAAAAAAGTTTAGAAAAGACGAAAATAAGCAAAAATGTCAAATCAATGAGTTTATAAGTAAAATAAGCAAATAAGTAAGGTATGCCAAATGAGGCCACTGTAGGCGGGATTTCAAATAAAAGTGACGTTATTTTAAGCACCGAGAATTATTTAAAATAAACGAGGTTTATTAAAATTAATTCTGGAGTTTATAAATAAATGCCACAAATATTTTTATTAAAAACAAAGTTTGTTAATAAATGCCAGTAATAGGTGTTTTATTAGCATTTGTTTAAACGCCAAGAAAAAAATGCTAAAAAAGTCTATTTTGTTGTAGTGTGGTACTAGAATATGTATGGACTTTGTCATGTTCCCAGGCACAAGAAGAAAAACAATTAATCAACTCAAATTTGAGTACACTTTCGCCAATCAAACTATATTTGGTGGCCGAAATTACATACTTTCGCCGACCAAAATGTATTTGGTCGCGAAAAGTGAATACTTTTGCCGATCAAATTGTATTTGGTTGCGAAAATGGTATACTTTCACCGACCAAACCTTATTTGGTCGGAAAAAGTGGTCGCCAAAAATGTAATTTCTTGTAGTGTGTATGTTGAAGATTTGAATTGAAGTCAAAAATTGCAGCAGATTGTTGACTGAAACTTGTTGCAATAATTAGAGTCAATCCAACCAGATTTCAAAAGATATAATCCTAAACTAGTTTTGAGAGTATTATTGAGTTTTATTTTTAATGTTCGATATCAAAATATTTTTTTAATTCAAAGTTTGTTTTCGTGCTTGTCTGTCCGGATGATTTTTTATTCAAATTATAAATATAATTTTAAGGTCTTAGTAGTTTGCCCTAACATAAATAACACATAGAAGATTTCAAATTTGAAACCTTGAAGGAGAGCTAAGCTCTCAAATGTCAAAGCTTAACCACTAAGACAATCTTCTCCACTTAACCAGAATGTCCTTCATTGCGACTCTTTAAACAGTTCGAGAACATTTTTTCGGTGGCCATAACCCATTTGCCATAGAGCGTAGAGTTTTTATTTGAAACCACATGTGGCCACTGTCCCGTCCCACAAAATAGTCCTAAATAATCTCCAAAAGAAATTCCAATCATAAACCCAAAAATCATAATATAAAATTACTTAACTAGTATTTTCGCTTATATATATTCAGCACGCTATCATACATTAATTTTGAGGTGGGATACATTAATTTTAACGTAAAATACAATTATTTTTCATGTGTTCGTACATATAAAACATGCTATTACACCATAGTGAGATTTTTATCCTCCTTAAAAGGATCGAATTCACGTTTTGTCCCTTTCCAAAATGGCTGGACATTGTCCTCACCAGAATAACTTTGGACAATAACCGAGTAATTATTTGGTCCTTCTCGAGTATAGTATAATAAATTCACGACGAATTATTATTTAATATGATAGCAATAAATTTTATCATAAAAATGTGATGAATCATTTTTTTGAGTGATTAAGAGATAAAAATTATTTATATTGTATAAATTTTAATTATTTATTTGCCATGAATATGCACGTGACATTTCTACGGGTTAAATCCTCTCAAGACTTATAATTCATAATACCTCTCAAGACTCCAATTTTTGACTTGCAACTTCTAACAGTCCATTATTTAGAGTTTACAAAGCAGATTATTTGCACAAAAGATGAACTTAATCGAAGATCAATAAGTATGTAAAAAAAGTACATTTTGTTTTGAAAAAAGAAACGGTTTTTGTTAAAACATATTCATTTATTTTTAACCATCCAATTTATAGAATAAATAACTTGTTCATAAATCTACTCATATTCGATCAAAGTTTATTTTTTTGCATACTTGGTCATCTCTGCAATTACTACATGATAAATAGTTTAAATAATTGCTCTGAGCCTAACTCACAAAATAGAGCCTTCATAAGTCTTAATGTTTACAAGTAGTGAGAGGAGTTTGACCCTCCCTACATGTACACCCGAAGTACTTACTAATTTGCCCAGATAACCGGATGCATGGACTTGTTACTCTAGGCCTGTTACTCTAGGCAATATGATGAAGGCAAATTTTAGGGTAGTAACATAATTAAAATTTATTTTTATTAAATTTTTAAAAAATAAAAAATTAACTTATGTTGTAAGTTATAAATATTTATTTGCTAAAAATATAGGATCACATCACTTACCTAATATTTCGAAATTATCTAATAGTTTTCCTATTCATAAATGGAATCTGTAGACTTTCAGCTCAGTCGCACCCACATATCCTTCCTCCACAGAAAGACAAAGACAATAGTCCTTCTGTTCTGGATAGAAGCCGCCTAGGGTTTGCGACAACCGGGGGCTGAGCAATGGGGCGGGGCCGCGTCCATCTGAGGCGAATCGAGGACAAGAACAAACGACAGGTGACGTTCTCGAAGCGCCGCCGCGGATTGGTGAAGAAAGCTCAAGAACTTCCGTCCTCTGCGACGCCGACCTCGCTCTCGTCATCGTAACCCCTCATGGCCGCGCTTACGAGTTCTCCAGCGCCAACAAGTACTCTTTCTCTCTCTTTTTCTCTCTTTCTCTCTTTTTCTCTCTTCAAATCCGTCATAATACATTTGGTTTTGCTGCGTTTCAGTCTTTTTCATCAGTGATGGTGCAGATTTTGTGGTGTAATGTCCGATGAGAGACTTTTCATCGTGTATGGGTAGTGTCCGTACGACATTCTTTGCGTGTCGTACGATTTTCACAGAGTGTTGCGACTGTATGAATCACTCTCTTTGCTGGTCGTAGATTTTTCATACAGATTCACTGCAATTAAAATTTTGATCTGCTCTCATTTCTCGATTCATTTATTATTTTAACTTTGAGGGCTTCTTTGGTATTTAAGAATAAGTAACACGTGAATTTCATATTTTTTTTTTTGAAGGGGGTGTTTAGCAAAGTTATTTTAATTAATTTTTAATTTTTTATTATTAATTTTAATTATAAATTATAATTTTTTTTAAATATTCATAAATTTTATTATAATTTATAATCAAATTTTTTTTATTTCAACTATAAATTATAATTTTTATTAAATACTCACAATTTTAACTATAAATTAAATTTTATAAGCTGTTAGTTTTTGTAATGCCAACCACCTTCTAAATATTAAGAGATTATGAAATAAATTTCGTGTTAGTAAAAAAAATTTAATTCGTGTTTAATTAAGATAAAATTTATAAAATTATTTTTAATCGTAAAATAATAAAGTAAAATAATTTAAAATTTAATAATAATATTACGACATGATATTATTAATTATAAAAATATTATCAATTTTTTCTTTATTGAATAATTTATAATAATTTTACAATATAAACGCTAAATCAATTATTATTATGTCAAATCAATTCCTTTGAGTCATTTGTGTCATCCAAATATGCCCAGTGGTTTAAAAGTACGGACCAAAAAGCTGGCTGGTTTCCCAAGAGTTTGCCCATAACTGGTTAACGAGGTTTCTTTCCCTCGTTTTCTAAATTTTTTCTTAATTTGCACCGAGAGAGTTTTTTAATTATATTTTATTTTTCTTATTTTGCGGGTCGTTGCACTTGCGCCCCTAACACCTTGGTGACGTAATCTTCTTAATGTCACAAAATTGGTGAAGATAGAGGGAGTTTAATACGGTTTAAATTATAGCGTTTATTTTGTAATTTAGGAAAAAAAATTAAATAAGTGTATTTATAATTTTTTGTGTATATACTATTAATTTAGTTAAAATGTATGTAATTGATCTGAACACCTGAATATAGAAAAAAACAACACATTTTACGATTTTAAACAATAAATTTATAACTTTAACAAATATTTATAAATTTTAATTAAAATCATAATTATATTTTTTAAGTATAATTTATAAATACCAAGTGACTTTTGATCCAATGAGTATATGTGTTGGCTTCTAAATGAGAGATTAAAAGTTCAAATCTTGCTAAATGCAAATATGGGTGTTGTGAGTGATGATCAGTATTTGCCGATAAAAAAAAATTATAATCTATAAATTTATAAATTTGTAAATTTGTAGCCTAGAAGATGAGATACTCCTACCTCTTTCACTTTCCTACACAATGCATCCATAAATAGAGAGTGTTTGCTGTAATTAAAATTATGAATTTATAAATTATAATTAAAAATATATAATTATAATTTCAAATAGAAGTTAGAAATAATTGTTACAATTGCAAATTTATAACTTCAACCAATAAAATCTGTCAGGTTGATTTACATTCAGAAACTAAGCAAAAGGTTATGAACAGAATTGTTTGAATTTTTCATAACTTTTTTAAGTTCTATGTTAAATGGTAAAAAAATAATTTTTAAGAAACACCCTCATACTCAAAAATTTTAAGATTTGCTTAAACATTCAACTATGCAAGTAAAGCTTGTTTAGGACTAGACCACCAATAGCCCTCTCTATTTATATTTATGTTTTTCATTCTTGTAAATGTATTGCTCTTTTTGGTGTATTATGTGTGTATATATATTCGTGTATAATATCAGTTTATTTGAAAATACTCAAAAATAGTTCACATGATAATAAAAATAATTATAAAATAAAATATATTAACTTCAAATTATGGGAATTCAATTCATTAAATTTCAAAATAATAGAAAAATAATAAAAAGATGGAAGAGAGTGAGAAGTTATATAACTACTTTTACAAATTTTAAAATTTTAAATTTTAAATTATTATGAGGGCATATTTAGAAAAAAAATGTATGCCTCGTTTCAATATATATATATATATATATATATATATATATATAGTTTATTGCGTATGAATTGGTGCATAAAAAAATTACTTAAAATATATA